>WUAM01000186.1:868839-890635 GCA_024336885.1 Actenoides hombroni
AAAACAGACTAGCCCTCTGATTGCTGTTCCAGGAGAAGTCACGTCTAACCGAATAAATTGGTTGGCCCGGGGCCTCCGACGGGAGCGGCGGAGCGCACCCCTGTGCCGACCCCCGCAGGGCCTTCGGGCTGGCCGCGGGTGGGGCCGTGCGCTGCTGCGGGGCCCTGCAGCAACCGGTACCGCTGGGGCCTCGTCTGTCCTCCTCCCTTCCTCCCGGCGTCACTTGCACAGAGTAGTGATGAAAGGAGTTCACGGGCACCGAGCTGCCACGTTCGGGTGGCGATTGGAGTCCTGGGGAACAGCCCGCCGTGCAGCACCCTTAAACGTAGTTCATAAACATTTCCATGCACAAAATCTCCGTTCCCAGGGGCTGGTGTGTTTCCTGAGCACCCCCAGAGTGTCCATTGTGCCAGTTACCGAGTTAGCAGGAGACTTAACCTGTGGTTAGTTACAAGCTGAAAGAGTTTAATCAAGGTTGGACAGTCTTCAGCATTCCATAGTCTCAATAGAACAAAAACCCTTGCACGGCTTAGACAAAAGGGGATACTGGAGGTGACCATCTGGAAAGTCTTATCTTTGGTCCAGAGTAAAATAATGGGACAAATGCTGAAGAAAAAAATAAGTCCACAAGCACCCCTGAGCTATAGGCAGTGGGGGCACATGAGGCTGGATGAACTCATTGGCTATTGTCACCCAACAGAGCATGGTGACTGTGTCAGTGAGGGAAGAGGCATCCTGTGCAGTCTTGACAGATAGCTTCAGGCTGCCTTGGGTATAGGCAGCTCATGTGTATCGGGAACTAATTAAAAATGGAACCAGCAGGTGATGGTGAACAGCACCAGAATATAGCCCTAGGCAAAATGTATGGCATGCCCTGGGTGATCCTGCTTTGGCAGGGGTGTTGGACTCGATGAGCTCTAGAGTTCCCTTCCAACCCCTAACATTCTATAATCTATAAAATCTCTGTGACAGAGGTCTTGGTCTAGAGAGGTACTCAGGGATGGCAGCAATCAGTGTTCCCCAGGTGTGATAACATCACCAAGAATTTGTGACAATATGGCTTAGGAATCCACAAGAGGTGTAAAAAGGGAGGGGTCTAATTAAGCATAGATTTATACGCTTACAAAATTTGACCTTCCTTTGGTATTAGTATTGAATTAAGCAGCTGGTTCCCAGATCACTGAGAAGCTCCAAAATATCTTCTCTTGCCTGTTAACTAAATATTTTTTGAGGAATCCATATACAGACGTTACAAACACATTGACCGGTGCATACAGTAAACCTTTGTTGGGCTGAGGTTTGGAAGTGTTTGGGTGTCCATCCACCGGTGGGTCCAGCCTTTCTGGAGCTCCAAAGCAGATCAAGGAATGGCCAAGTTCCAACCGCTGCTTTGAAATTCCTTCTCCTGTAAAGGGATATATATGGTGCCCAATTCCCAGCTGCAAGATGTGCTTCAGTTAATGGGCCAAGCAGAGGAAACGCCAAGCAAATGAAATGTACCCTTTGCCCTGAAATGTAACCATGTTGCAAACCCAGGAAAGAATAAAGGGGTAACTCAAAGGCAATGGGAGATGCTGGGGCTCCGGCCAACTGAAAGATAACCCCTGCAGGGGAAGTAGGTCATTGATACTTATTTCTCAGGGGAGAAAGGTGTTTTCACTGGAGCAGTTTTGAAGGAAATGTGATGGTGTTTGTGAATATCACAGAAATGAGCCAGCAGTGTGATATGGCTTAAAAAAATCCAAACAAACAAACAGAAGTGTTATTTTAGTCTCCAAGTGCAAAAACCATCCTTCATCCGAGAGAGGCAGATCTCACGACTGCTCTGCTGAAGAAGTTCCAATGCAAGTCACATTTGGAAACCTTAATTTTGAAAATGCGCACATAATTTGAAGCAGAGATGCCCAAATTACATGGTGAGGTTTTGTGGAAGAATTCTTTGCTGCTCATTCCCTCTGCTTTTTTTCACCTACGAACAACCTTCTGTTTGTTGGCTAAATCAGGCGGGTTTTGAAAGCTGAGTATTGGGAGGCTAAAGTTCATTAGAGATTAAGGGAATGGACAGCGTGAAGAAGAAGAATACTCCTTTCCCATTCCTTTCCTTTCTGAATAAAACCCTTGAAAGGAAAAACTGGGGGAAGAGCAGCAGCTGTTCTTCCAGGGGCATGTGTGCCCAGGGACCACACCTCTCTTCCACATCACCAGCTCAGCCAGGGGCTCCCACTCACTGTCCTGCTCCTCTCTGCTCTCCTGTTCGCAGGTTGTTCGCTGCCAGCCTACTACCCTTCACTCTAAATCAAACCCCAAGCTTTTCAGCCCCAACCTTTTCCCACCCATCCCAGTAAGAGTGATCAAATAGGCCCATAGATCCCTTCGGAGAATTCCTGCCGAGGAACATATTTAGGAAATAAAGGCATATGCTTTAGAAAACTGAACAGAAACAGGCACATCCTTTCAAAGGAAGAAATTATACAGGTTTTGAGTGGGCTGAGCTCGTGGGAGGAAGGAAGTGTGATACACGGAGAAAGGGCTGTGCTAAATCTGGTCTATGCCTCAGGCTGCCATTTTATTGCCAAACTCATTACCTGGTGTGTTTATTCCTGATGACTGCAGAATTCAAACCCCGATAAACAAATTTTGCTCTTCCATTAATAATATCCATTTATAATTAGTCATAATGTAAAAATAATTACACTTAAACAACAATAATTTCATTTAACAACAACCACCTCCCTCCCTTACGTTTGAAGTATGTTATTTAAACACTTTAATCAATCATTCAAAGTCTGCAAAATGTCAGGATGCAGCTTCCTGGGCACGGAATGAGTCAGGATCATATGAAGAAAATAATGTGTGAATTTTTCATTAAATCAGCATTACGCACATGGAAGCCAGATAAAGATTGCTGAGACAATTGTGAAGCTGGCATTTACTAGCTTTCTAGTGTCAACTTCTTGCATTCCAAATAAGGACTTTCTTATCTGAATACATGGAAAGGGTTCATTGATGGTAGTTGCTTTCTAAGAGTTCCCTAACACTGTTTTTATTGGGCAAACTTTAGAAAAAAGATCAGTTGTCTTGGTTACACTTGGAGATGCTTCTGTGGTGCATTATTGTCATGATTTAAGCCTGAACCTTCCCTTTACACCTGTCACCAAAGCCACAAAGGTAGGAGTGTAATTGCTCAGCAGGAAAGGTTCTTCTTTCCAAAGCTTGAGGCCAGGGATTAGCTGCTGGGACCCAAAGGCTAAGGTTAGGAAGGAAGGCCTGTCCAGATTTTCTTAAATATTGCTGCAAGGAAAAACAGTAGGCAAAGCAAGCAGCTTGCCCATAGCTTTATTGTTGGGTTTGTTTCACAGGTGTAATAAAGCCTACCCAGAGCTTACTTGAGGTCTCCATACTGCTTCCTCTAGTAGCCTTTCTTAGGTCTTCCTGAGTGATTGTTGGTGGTGAAGACACCTCAGTGTCTGGACACACTCGAGAGCCTCTGGTGCTGAGTCTGGGCTCCTGCCTTCTCTTTTATAGAATACTGCAAAGTGTCCAAGTCCTCTTCTCCACATGGGTCTTCCTGTCCCAGCTTTCCTCCACAGGGACAGTTGTGACCTCTGAATTCCCAAACTGTTGCCCTTCCCAGCCCAAAGGAGGCAGGGCAGAAACAGGACTGCACTTCAGCCCCTCAGCCTCTGTCTTTCTGCAGAGAGGAGATGTGCCACAGCACCCCAAGGAGCCAAGCTGCTGCCTGCAGCACGTCTCTCTGCAGCCCACTCCTGGCACCATGTTTATTTAAGGCAGAAATGTCCTGAGAATGCATCTGTGGTGAGACACTTGGACTTGGCTTTCTTGCTGTGGGCACAAGCTACCTTTGGGATCTGGCTCAAGATCATCAGTCCCTGAGGGAACAGCGAACAACTGTCCCCAGCACTGCTCTCCCAGCCTTACTCTGTCTCCCAGCTTTATTTGCTCGAGGTTTTGCTCTTCTGCTGCCAAGCCCGGAGTTTTTCCTTCCTTTTCCCCTTTTGAAGGGATCACAGCCTAACAGACCCTTCCCTGCCCGAATGGCTGCAACCCACCGTCCCCAGGCACCTGGCCTTGTACTGCCCCTTTCCTACTGCAACGGGTGACTCTGAGAGGAAGGGGTTAAACCCACCAAAGCTTCAAGGAAGGAGGATGCAGACGCAGCTCCCCCGGGGCAGCTCCTTATCGCAACAGCATATATCTGAGACGATTTAATAAATGGAGGCAGGGGGGTGGGGGATAAACCTTTCCTGAAATACACTGTGGAGGACATAGAGCAGCCAAGAGGAGATCGAGGCTGACTCCCCAGCCCCGGTTTCATGAGTTGTTCTTATGCTGTAATATCCTTAAAGCAGCTTTGAGAACCCTAAATGATATCAAAGATCTAAGGGGCACTAAAAGACAGACTATATCCTTGTCCTGCAGCCTCTCCACCCTGCCTTACGCTGAAGCAGGCACAACTCTTCTTCCCTCCTGCCGGGGCCAGAGCTCTGCCCCCGCAGCCCAGGATGCCACCCAGCAGCACGCTGGGGCCAAAACTTTGGCAAGAGGCCTCCCCTGGGGGTAACAGGGAGGAAGGAAAAGGGAGAGAGAGGAGAAGGGGAAAGGGAAGAGGCAGGTGCCCAGAGCTGGGGCACCACTCAGAGGGGAAACAGGGGGGGCACCAAGTTTGCTGGATCAGTTGGAAACCATCTTCAGACCATCGTGGGCTATCTAGAGGCTCCTGCACGTTTGCAAAATTTTTGCATCCATAAGGGTGAGTGAATGGCCAAAAGCAGTGAGAGAGAGCCCAAGGCATCAGCCATCCCACTTGTGCATGGAGCACCCTCTCTTTTCCCCTGTTTCACCCTCTCCCTTCCCCTATCTCCCAGACTCATCAGTGTCTGCCCTCAGAGAGCTAAGCAGCAGGACGGGAAATTTTGCCCCCTGAATCAACTTGCTGCCTTAAACACTTGCCTGATCAGCCGTCACCCATGTCCTACCTCAGAGGCTGATGCAAAGGAAAAATAAAAGCTCCTGAGGTAGGCACGTAACCTGGAGAGCAGCTCAGACACCCAGTAGCAGAGTGCCAGGCCTCATCATCTCACCTGAGGCAAGGCAACTTGTTCAAAAACAATGGCTGTGTCAGCGAGTAGTGCAGCCAGAGAGCATTCTCAGACCAAACCAGTTGGCCCTAGCAACTTGCCACTTGTGCTGTACTCATTTGGGGCAGGGATGGTTGCTGCACTCCAGTTCTTCTCTGGTCCTGGGAACCAGCAGCCCCTGGGCAGCCTGGGAGCGGTAGGGGCATTCCCACAGCCTGTCTCCCAGCGGGGCTTCGGCCAAACTCCCCAGTGCGTGATGAGGAGGAAACATCAGGACATTCACTATGAAAACAGCATCTTTATCCAAGCAAGGACCTGCTAAGGTGTCCACTTACAGCCGGTGTTCTCACATTATGTATTTCACTTGAAATGCCTCCAGAGAAATTACAAAATGGCACATGTGAGGCAACCATCAAATATGCAAAGCACGCTCTCCATAGATGCTACCAATGAACGACATAAACCACATCACAATGCTGCATAAGCATCCAAGGGATGAAACAAACTCTGCATGGACTGAGAGCTGGCTGTTGTCAAAGGCATTTCTGCATCTCTCCCAAGCCTGTTCCACCATTGGCTTCATAGGGGAACTCACCAGCTGTACACCTAGAAATCTCATCATGTTTTGTGGCATGGCAGGCAGGAGGGCAGGCTGGAAGATCTGGGGGGGAAACAGGAACTTCTGGTTAATGGCAGTGTTTCCCTATAGATCTGCAGGCTGTTAAACAAGTGTCTTTGGCTTTCTGAAGGGCCCATGTTCAACCACCTTTATGAGCGCATTTCTAAGGAACGTAAACAATGAAATGTGAGGGCTTTTAAAAGACAAGGCAAAGTCTGCTGTCACCTGAGTCCCGAAAGCAGCTCTGATTCCTGCTGTAGGAGAGGAGACTGGTGTTTCTGAGACACAAGCGTTGCGCTCCAGAGGACAAAATGACCCCTGAAGGCACATTATCTCACCACTGTCCTCTCTGAGCTGTCCCATCTCTCTGCTGAAGCAGCTGATGCAGGCTCCCTGGCCAGCTCTCTGCAGCCAGTCCTGGCTGGCCAAAACTGAATTTGATCCCAAACATCCTTAGGGTAAAACCTTGCACACTTCAGGCTGCCCTGGGGCTTTTCTGTTCAGCTCAGGAGAGATCCCACCACTAATGCCTGCACAACCAGCTCAGTTGCTATTTCCAGCATCCTCTCTGCAAAGAAAAGCTCAAGTGGGAAGAAACCAGACAGTCACCATTGTCTGTGGCTTGATCTGCACTGAGGAAAAGGTATGTTGTGCCCTTCCACCATGCCTGGTGAAAACAAGGCAGTGCCTTGCTTCTTCTACCTGTGATAAAAGAGAGTTGTGGAGAGAGGCATAGTAATAGACGGAAAGACCACAGAAAGCCTTGTCTTCTTTAGGATTTACCTCCATTCACACTAATGTTGAGCTAAGAGCATTTTTCTTTATTTGCCAAGCTCACTGTTGGTGACATTCTGTTACCCAGACCATTTGTAAGATGTTTACTGAGAAAATAAATCCATTATTTTTTTTCTCATGAAAGTGTAGAGCCCTCTTGGAATGAAGGCAAGTGCAGATTTTCTACATTCACAGATTTCTGATGCCAATAGAAATGAGTCTAGAAACAGGCAAGCTGTAAAGCACGATGTTGGACTCTTGCCAGCCTTGTGACGGCATCATCCCGTGGACTTCCATGAGCTGCTGCGCACTGCCCCTGCCATGGGATCAGCATCAGGGCTCGGTGGTGCTAAATAACTCTTCAGCAGCTGAACAGGCATGAGGAGGAAAACCGACGTCATCCCAGCAAATCATCTTCGCCCAGGAGAGCTCAGGGCTTGGGTGCATTTCCAGGTTACAGATTATGTCCTTCTCCCAGTTGTGTTATTTTCATGCCAGGGAACCAACCTCTGATGATCTTGGTGTGTTCTCTCACTGATTTATACAGGTATCTGCAAAGGGCAACTCAGGCCTGCAGTGCAGGAGGCCTCTGGGGTAAGGTCTGCTCCGCTGAGACGATGACGGTTGAATGCGAGAGCATAAATCCTCAAATAAAGTCCCCATGGGCCAACTGCTGTCTTCAGTCAGAGCACTGAAGCCTCACACCTACAGCTTGACAGAGCTCAGCACACTGGCAGTATGTCCTAGAGTATATTAAGAGAGAAAAAGGAGAAATATTGATCCGTGTTATTTTCTGCTATAAATAGATTCAGCTCCTCTCATTTGGATCCTTGCCTGATGATGCCCGCAGAAAAAGTTGGCCCACTGGCAGGGCAGCAGCCCAGAGCAATTTCGGTGATGATCCAGAGAGATTTCATCAATAGGTGGAAAATATGGGAAATATATTATGTTGCGAGCCCAGTCGTTGCCTCAGGTACAGCCCAGCGTATCAGCTTCAATGAAAGTGCATTGGTGTAATTGGGAGTGTTGGCAGACGAGCTGGAGTGAATCAGATGGGGGAGGGGGTGGAGGGTGTGTGAGATGTCACCGGCTGTTTGCTCTGCCGGAGATTTCCACCCCCACACCAGTGCTGGTAGAAACATGTGCCTGTGCTTCACTCCTCTCCGTGCATTGTCTGCTGCCTTCCCTACCTTCAGCAGCGCTGGCACCACTGGCCCTGGCTGCCAGGTTCCCCAATTCCAGCAGAAGGGGAGCAAACTGTTACTGGGGAGATGGGTCTTAAACTGCCCCAGCTGTATGCTGAGGAAATGCTAAGCCTTGAAGTTGGCATTTGACAGAGTTTTTTTTAGTACTGGGGGTTCTGGCGATGGCTGAATGCCTGCTTCATTCTGGGACACAGTTTGGGTCCCCTGCATGACCCCCAAGTCTGCCTCTTCTTTTGCCCTTCTACCCCACAGCTTGGGTACAAGGCTCGTGGGCACCAAAAGGCTGTTAAAGCCCAGTCCCTCCTTGTACACTCAGCCCCAAGCCTGCAATGTATTTCTGCTCCAGTTTTCCTTTGTGTATCTCCGTGAAAGAGGAGGGAAAATGTCGACAAGTAATACCAGGACATGTATTCATTAGGTCTGAGCCTTACCTGCTCTAAGTGGAGGCATGCTGTTTTACATTGTCCAGCAATGGGAATCTTGGGGTTTTTTTAGTTTCTTTTAAGGTAATTTAATAAGAAGAAATAAGGAGAAGCAGTGGTGACCAAAGGGCACTCTGCTCCAGCTAACGCCGGCATCGTGCATGCAGAAGCGTCTGCTGCAGCAGCAGCAGCATGCATTGGCAGGGCAGAAGTAAAGAGGCAGCAGCGGTCTCTCCCGCAGCTTGGGTAATGACAGGGTGGCAGCCAGGATCATTGTCTTATATATTAACTAAAAAAGTGGTGACCTTCTGGATTTGCTGCACTAATTGCCATGTTGCAGTGTACAGAGCGTGCTTCTCTCCATGCCCCACTGTTTCTCTCAGCTCCCCGTTTTTGTCACTTTTACTGGCACTGTGTTTATCAGCATGTAGTGCAATAACTTATATTCCCAATTAGATCTTTTATACACATAAACCCTCCTTCCTCTTCATGAATTCTTGCTTCCTCACATAGCAGGCTGGCAAGAGCCAGTGCCTATAAGGACTCTTCTGGAAACTAGTCCAATCCAATAAAACCCTCCTGAACTCAACAAAGTCTCAATCAACAAGTGCCATCTATTTCCTGAGGTCAAACATTTCTTTCAATTCTATTTTAAGCCAGTGAAAAGAAACTGGAGGAAACAAAAGCTGTTTAGATACTTTCCAAGCTGTGGCTGGTGGCTCACTGGAGCATCCGTCTGGAAAGCTGGGCTTGGTGGGAGCCAGCAACCGTGCCACTGAATACCCAGCTCCTAATTTCAGTCCTGTTGTCAAGTGTGACCAAAAGATGTTCCGTTTCCCCAGCCCAACCACATTTGGGAATGACTTGGCTTGGTGTGCCTCAAGCTGGAGGATCCACAGAGTAATTAGTAAGCGAGGAGTTGATCATCTTTGTTTTGTCACTAGACCTCAGTGCAGTGACTGAGATCTGATTCATACTGACGCCGAGTTCCTTCTATATGACAGAACAAATGCAATCAAAACCCACGTCCGTCGGTCTTTTCTGATCTTGGACTAAGTAATTGATTTTTAGCTCCGTTTCCCATGGTAACAGGGCTTTCTGATCACCAGCTGCACATGTTGGCCCTAATAGCTTTCGAATCCACTGCTTCATTTCAGCCAAATGCAATGGCAAGATTGAGGTCTGAAGGATAATTAAGTTCCTACAAATTTTCTGAAAACAGGCTGTGTTTGGCACACCCTATTAGTGCCTTCCATGCCGATGGAAATTCAATGGCTTCGTATTGGACACCAGAGACTCCACCAAGGGAAAAGGTATTGGAAGTACATTAACTAGGGGCAAGCTTCATGTGGGGCTTGCAGTCACCCACGGCATGCAAATCCACGAGAGATCAGTCTTCCTTCACGCTGAGTGTTCTTAGAACAACTTGCTATTTTAAGGGAGCTCAGTGGGTGTTAAATAACAAATCAGTATAAAATTAGGACTCTGTATGAGAGTCCCTCACAGAAATCCCTAGTAAAAATATATGATAATTTGCAAAAGTTGGTGGCTGTTGAGCATCAGGGGACAATAAATACTGCCAGCAAAATAGAATGTAAATCAGGAAATATCTTTGTGCAAATATTGTTCCTTTCTCTGGTCAGACAGACTCAAAACAACTACTCAAAATTAATTGCATTTGACTTCAGGGAGTGTTTTTACAGTCAAGACTGTGAGACTTCGCTCCAAACACAGGTCAAGCAGGAAGGTGGCAGGTCCCAGGATAGCTGTGCATTGGCTCCGAGGTATATCCACTCACCGCAAGCACCTGCTGAGCTGTCAGCCCTGAGCACGCTGCTCTCTACACTGCACAGGTATCGCATCGGGGTGGAGTATCCTCATATCTGCAGGCTGAGCTGCTGGCAAAGCCTGTGGTCTAGGGCCCGTCAGTCAGCCCCTGCACTGGAGCTGATGGGAGCATCTCTTGTTGGGTGTTAACTACCCCTGCACAGCACAGACGGTGCTGAGCTTCTGCTACATCCTTGCTAGGCACTATGGGGTCACACTACCTCACAACAGAGCTGGCAACTGCCCTGAGTGGCTTGAGCCTGGGTCAGAAAACAGGAGACTCTGGCCTCAGGGAGATGTGGATGGAAGAGCAGCATGGTCATGCTTACCAGTGACAGAGGTTGCTTCAGCAGAAATGTGCAGTGCCCCTCAGCTGTCCCACCACAGGGGATGGGGCAAGGGCTGCTGCTTGGGAGGGTGGGAGGCCCTGTACTGTTGTACTGGAGCGGTGGAAAAAAAGGGTCGTGGTCAGAGAAACATTTGGTTTAGGTAGGAAATGAGTGTGCCAGACTGGTGCCTAAATCAGAACTGTTAGACTAGAACTTCTCTGGGGTCAGGGTCACAGCCCTGTCACTGAGCAGATGCAGAGCCAGCCCAGCTGCATACAGTCTCTTCACAATTTAAGAGCAAGACACTGCAGGGCACTTGGGCTAGACCAAAGCATCTCACCCTTCACCAAAACAGAGCCAGCTCCCACCTCAGACCCCTGACTGGTCCCATCTGGGGCAGTGCCTTCTCTGTTCTGGGATTTCATATATAAAATTCCCCCTCTCTGCTTTCCAACTCCCTTGTTTGCTGTCTTCACAGCTTGTCCCATCTGTCCCCATTTTAAAATCTCCTTCCCTCCCTCTTTTCTCACTAGCTCTTCTTCTGGTGTCGCTTCTCCCACCCACAACAGAGCTTCATTTGTACCTGGTCTGACCAGGCTTGTGTGCAAAATGATTAAATCATCATTTGAACCAGATCCAAGGGACATCACTGGGCAACGGGACCTTAAAATATTAACTAAATCAGCTGCTTCGTGCTTCGGAAGTCATTTTTCCTGCATTGCAGATGGGGGGTGAGCGCTCAGACCGTTTACCATCACTCTTCCTCTCTGTGTGAGCTGGCAGGCAGAGGGCGTGCGATGTGCTGTTTGCTGATGAAGAAGAAAAGCGTGAGGTACACCTTTTCTTTTCCACGAGCTGCAAAGCCAGGGGCTCTTTTACGTTGTGCTTGGAACATTTTACCCAGCAGCTGAATTCTACCCTCCGCCTCCAAACCTCTCTTCCATGGGGAGCACTGCCAGTAGCTGGATGAGTGCAGGCATCAGCTTTCATGGAGTAACTGATGCAGAGGTTTCGCATTCCCAGGTAGGATGCAGCACGTCCCAGTAAGCGCTTTTCCCCAGGCTCCCGCTGAGTGGTGGCCACAGAGGCCGTCTCTTTATGGACGCACCAGCCCGTGCCCATCAGATTTCAGCCTTGACAGTCTCAGGGTTGGAGCAACACAGAGTAACTGCCATCCAGGGAGGCCAAATGTGTTCTCTGCCTCCAAGAAGTGGTTTAATTGTGCTTGGTGATGGCAGAATGACGGCTTTCAGCTGGGGCTGACAGATTTGCTATGACCTCATACGGCAAGCAAGCGTCATCACCAATTTGGCCACAGAGAAGAGGCTGGGACTCAGACACAGTACATATTTTATTATTAAAAAAATGCATAAAAACTAAAGACATGCTTCCCAAAGTTAGAGTCTCTATGTACATCTGCGCTTCCCAGGCAGCTGCAGGGAGCATAGCCTTCTGCCCTCACTGCACGCATGCACCGCACAGGTTTTTGTTACCCTTTGTTAGGTGTTATCTCCTCACCTGCATTTCCAGCATCCCAGCTAGCTGGAGAGAAAACCCTGGACCGCCTGGGGTATAAAATGGTGCAGTTTGTATCTGCAATGGAGAAACTGTACTGAACTTCTGCAGACATCTGTAGGACATCGCTGTTCAGCAGGGAACTGTACAGAAAGGACCCATGCCCAAGACCCAGGCCGAAATTCCCCTTCCCTAGGAAGTGTTCTCACTAAGGGCTGAAGCCGGACCTGAATTTTGTATTGAGCCTCAAACCTTACAGTTAACAAATACTGGGCATTGAAGGGTGGAGTGTTCTAATACCACGTCTGCAATCTCACCTGACTTATCGGTCCCACCTTTGCCAACTCAGCAAATGATGACATTTGTGGTAATCGTTTCTGAGGAAGAGCAATGTGGAATCCTAAGTCTTGTGGTACTGCTGAGTTTTCAGTGCACTGGAAATAAAAGAAAAGAACTAGCAAATATTTAGGATAAGTAGAGCAAGATGGAACTACACTTCCTTGCTGGGAACCACTGCACAAAACAAATGCTGATTTACAGTAAAATATTAAATTATTAAAAAAAACACACAAGCACTTGCAGTTATAGTGAGTCAGACATGCTGATTGGAAAACAAAACAAAACCCAAAGAGCAAAACCATTAATTTTGCCCTGTCTGGAAGGCTGCAGTGATACAAGGCTATCTTCTGATGTGACTTTTACAAAGTGCCAGAAGGCTTCCTAATTAGGAAGGCCAGTGGTTCTCAAGCTTTTTTTCAACATGAGGACTCTCATTTCAGAGTGAGATCTCCCCGCTGATCCCTTCCCCCCAACACACACACCTTCCTCAAACCAATTCCACACCTTCACTGCAGCAGCTACAGCACTTGGTTATTTGAAAAAATCATAGGACTCTGAAAGATTAAACGAATCCTATTTTAAAGCAAATGCTGAATCCTGCTCCTGCTGAAACTGAAGCAAGTCTGCCATTCTGTGCCTAAGCTGCCTCCTCACTCTCCTGGAGGGCAGCACTTCGCATTAATCAGCACTGTTCCCCCATTCTGCTCTTAAGTCCTTTCTACACTGCTTCTCCTCCATCCCTTTGAAGTTGCAGATTCTGTCCTCACACATGCCAGCTGCTCTCCCTCCCTTCGCATTTTAATGCCAGCTGCAAGTCTGGTCAGGCCTGAATTGGCATCAAACAGAAGAAAAAGAAAGACATAAAAGAGTAACATGGGGTGAAGAGGGATGCTGAATTTTCATTATTTTTCTAATTTCATTGCTCAGCAAAAATTCTGAAACTCTTAAAAGAGCCTTGGACTGAGGAAGCAGCAAATGTCACTGCATGAAATAAGCCAGATGTTCAAAATCAGTGCTGGGTAGAAGCAGATCCACAGATCAGTTTGAGAACCACTGAGGTAGGCAACAAGTCTAGGCAGTACTGCTGACTGAACACAAGGGGAATTTTGCCCTCTTGTCCCAAATGACAGTATAAATACCCACTAGTGTTTTCAGAGGTACCAGTCCTGAAGTCACGCAGCCAGGATCAAAGACAACATCTACACAAGAGCGAGCACTGACTGAACAGAAGGTGTATTCAGCTCTGCTCCAGCAGTCAGTGGGAATGAGCAGAGCACAGACTCTTGACTGTCTGCCTTCGTTCTGAATTCCTTTCAGCGGGATACCATCAACCCTACTGCCCCCCTCCTCCAAATCCAAGGGGTTGTTGGGGTTGCGGTCTTTCCAAGCTGTCTGCCACTGCAGCCCACACAGGTGCTGAAAGCTACAAAAACGGCCCTCGAGCTCTGGTCAGTGCTGTTCAAAGCCATTCCAGATCCGGCATCAGATTCCCAGGCGACACGGTGCCACGGCTGCACACATCCTGTCCCAGGGAAGCAGAGTGTCATTGCTATGTACAGGCTAACAACTTTTCTCTCCTTCTGTTTCCAGCTCATACAGAAGGCTTTTGTCCTCCCCTTCCTGCCCATCTGGATGCCTTTCACCCTCGGCATCATCTCCAAGGCACAAGGGGCTCATGATGTAGCGATAGTCACTTGTGACAGCAGCAGCTGCTGCAGCAACCATCTCTTCACCGTCCGTGTTTCCAAAGGAGGCGTGCAGGGCAGGGTCACTCGCAGATGCCTCTTTGTCCCTCCCAATGTTGACATAGAGAGGATCTTGACTGGAAGAGAGTGTGGACATCCTCCCCCGAATCATTTCCAGCTGGCATCGGAGCACTCCAAAGCTGGGGCGTAGCTTGGGCTCAGGATGCCAACATCTGCACATGAGATCGTAGCTGCAAAGTAGAGGGAGACAAGAGCAGTGAGAAGCAGAACAGCAAACTCCTGCACGTCTGAACAGGGGCTCTGCACAGTGCAGCTTAAAAAACACAGAGACTTTCCCCAAAACCTGCCAGCTTTGGTATTGCACCGCTGGCAGCATGTTGGCAGCCACTATGGATCGAATTCCTTGTTCCTTCCCATTTACAAAGGCATTCTCATTTTGATCACAAGAATTATTTAGACAGTACCAAAAACCTGAAAGATGCTGAGCTTCTTTTTAAAAACCTCATTCCACTGTCTCCAGAGAGCTCGAATAGGACCGTGAGTGTGGTGTCACTTAGCAATAGCTGTTGAATTTATCCACAAAATGTATCCTGACAACCTCTGCCATGGTTGAAGCCACCTCTCCAAATTCTAGTTCAAGAGCAGATAACATGTGAAAAAAGAATATTCTGGAAATCACTTGCACCTCCCACAGCTGGATCTCTGGGTTTTTTAATTTCTGTGTTGTAACTCAGCGCTCCTGGCGCAACGGAGGTGTGCTGCTGTTGCTGCCTGACAGGTTACCAGTGGCACTGGAAAAAGGCACAGTGGGGTTTATTTAGAGGGCTGTGGAGGAGCGAAGCCCAGCTTCACTGCTGGAAGAAGGGATGCTGAAATGGCCTTTCTACTACAAAGGCACCAGCCCTATGCAGAAAACACGCTCAGTGCTGTTACCAGCCTCAGGCCCTGTCCTGCAGCGTTCCTCCTGCTGTCAAACACCAGCCACCTCAGCTCTGGTTGCCCAAGGGCCAGCATGAGGAGACATCATCATCCGATGGCCTGTGCTCAGGCAAGGGGTGAGGAGCTCTGCTCCCCTGCAGCCACCTTCATGGCTCAGTGCCTGTGCCTATTCATGGTTATATTAATGCAAAATGTCATGGATTCTTCATCTTTAATACCTAAGGGATTTAGAAGCATATTGCATCCATAAAACTTGGTTCATCAGTACAGTACACAGCACAGATATGCATATTTAATTACTCTGAAAGTAATTTACTTGTACAGATGGTGGTATTAGAAGGTCTTACTTCAATTTAAATTACTTCTATTTGAAAAATAATGTTATTTTGCTATGAATCTTGAGTGAAGAATTCACTCTTATTACAGATGAATAATACTTGACAATTGTAATTAATCTGTGACTAATCTAATACTTCCTCAATAAACGTTTTGTTTAAGATTTTACAAAACAGAGCATCCTCCTTCCAGAAGGTTGATCTAGTAGCATTTCATATCCAAATATGCTTACTGTGAGGGACCCCAACGTGCTCTTGGGGTAAGTGAATAAAAAGCCGCAGAAGATTTTGTTGAACATCCCTGAGACTTCCCAAGGCAGAGAGACATTGGAAAACTGTTTGTGTCTTCTGGAACATATCTGCCAGGCATAAAATTTCAGGAAAACAGTGACTCAATGTGCATGTTGGGAGTCTGGGACAAGCTTTAATGGGCAAGGATTCAAAATATCCTGTTCTGGCCCTGCGCAATAAGCTCTCCCAGCAGCACAGGCAGCAGAGCCATGCCAGATGCCCACCATACCACCACCATCCCCCAGCTAAATAACAGCAATTTTCCAGGAGTGAGCATACAGCAGAGGCAGCAAAAGGTGACAGTGTATTGCATTAACTCTTACACCCTTCCTGGGAAAATACGACTGCTTCTTCAAGTGAGATTGTTTTCTTGTACAGCACCATAAAAGGTCTACATGTGTTTGTTAGACTTTCTTCAAAGAACGTCTGTCTTTATTAAAGCAATGGCTACCTCAGAGGCTGTCGTGGTTGCTATGGTAAACATTCATGTTTTATTGAAGCCTAAATGACCACAACCTACACAAAGGGCTCCTGAGTGGACCTAACTTGTACTCTGCCTTCCCCCACCTTCCTCCTCAAGACAAAACAATTTTTTGACAGTCAATCTGATTTTGAGGGCTTACTCAGAACAAGGCTCTTTGTCCCTTCTATCTGTGTAATTTTAACCTTGTGGTCTGGATTTAATAAAACAAACCCCTGTGGACCTGATTCAGAGAGCTGGAAAGCACCTGAATTTCCCAGGGAGCTCTGGGGCAGCTGGAGATGATGGGTGAGCAGCACCTCTGAGCCACTGTAAAATTGCTAGCACCACGTGGCTTTGTCAAATTAAAATTGAGTGACGGGGGGGGGGAGCAGGGTGTGTGTGGAATCACACTGGCCTGACCAGCAATGCTGTGTTTGAAGGGCTGTACAGACCAACCTGTATCCCAGAGCCTGAAGTGCAGAAGATTCACCCAGGCTTAGCAACCTGGGTGCCAGAGGGGAGAAAAGGGACAGGATGTGTCATTCCATTAGTAAATCTGCTCCTGCTATAGCAAAAGCACCATGGTCCTCTGACTGTGGCTGGCATTCAATTTCCAGTCTACTTTTCTTTTTAATCATCCTCATTAAGAGAACATTTTACCTCCTTTGACTTACACAGAATTTCCAACACTGTCTTTCCCAGGAAATCTAAGCACATTCACTTCCACTGAATTTAAAAAGGATCAAGGCCACTTTTTGTTTGTTTGTTTGTTTGTTTGTTTTTGTCAAACTGTGGTTGCTACATCTCCAAATAGCTACCCAGAATTCACATTATCACACCTACTGCTTCAGTGTTCTGTCCATCTGAGTTGCAAAGAGCTGCACCCACAGCCATTCTTTACATTGCTGCACAAGAATCAACTGGAGCATGTCAGTGTTCCTGAGCTCCTAGTGCCTAATCCTTCAGCAATGCTTTTCTCCACAGCATTTCTCACCCAGTATTCTCTCATTCTCTCTACAAGGGAACAGGATCGCCACTTGTCCTCATCCCCTTGGAGTCAGGGTGACCCCTCAGACTCCCCAAAATCACTACCATCTTGCATCTCCAACCACAATGGCGCATTGGTTTTAAGCCTTAAAAGACCTATGACAGCCGTATGCAAAAGATAGAGTCCCAGCATAGGATTAACTGTGCGCACCCAGGCATGAGGTGCCTGGTTAGCAGGCTGCTGGCTGGGGCACATTGCAGGTGGTGGAAAATGAGTCAGGGAGGGTGAGTGTGGCATATGCCTGCAGCGGGAGCCTGGGTGGGGAGGAAGGGTGTTGCAAGTAACAGTCCTGTATAAGTATAGGGATGAGAGAAGGTGATTCAGGAATTTGGAGAAAAGAAGGAGTAAATAGATGCAAACTGTAGGATGGTTGTGGGTGAGCTGTTCTCAATTACAGGATCTGTCTTTTTAAGTGTGCCATTTTAAAGCACAGAAATTCAAAGCTACAGGTTGTATTTTATAACGCAGAGTCCAAAGCCCAAAACAGAACTACCAGCTTAACAGTTCCGTCCCTCACGTTCATACAAATTCACACACACACTCATACACTTATAAAGTCAGCGTTAAACCCAAGATCCATAGTAAGTTTTTCAACAAAATAATGCTTTAGACACCGATAAATCAAGCAACAATGACACAGGGATATCATAGCATCACTAAAAATGTCACCATAGTTAACAAGCCTGCTTGCTTCAACAAAAAATACTGGTGAATAATCATCCGTCAGCATGTTTAAAAAAAAATATACTTGGTATTCCTTGCCTAAAAAACGATGGGAGTGGAAACATTGTTTGCTTGCCAGGTTATTTTCATTTCAGGAAGAGAAATAACTAAGGGAGACATGGAGAGAAGAATAAATAACAAGGAGTATGAAGGGAAAAAATCCTTCATAATTATGCCATTGCCTCTGCCTTTCTCGCTATCAGATTCCTCTCCTGTACCATACTGTGCCAAAGCACTCACATGCTGGGCACCCTCCAGATGAATCAGCACAGTGGTACACGGACTCGAACATATATCAGAGGCACAGAGGAGGTGTTTGATATTGTATTTATGAACAATTCAGAGATAAGAACTAGGTAGGTTTTGGTTTGGTTTTTTTTTTTTTGGAGGAGGAGTAGTAAGGGAAATAAGATCATATGTCAGCTTATGGGAAAAAAAAATAATTTCATCATCTTTTTAAAATTTATATCAACCACAGACTCTGTTCAGCTTCATCTTCTAAGTGATAAATTAAAAGGGCACACACACACAAACTGTAGAGTTTTCTTTTTCTTTATCTGTCACTCAGAAAATACAACATGAAAGACTGCCTGTACTAATCTGGGCTCTTGCATCCAGGGGGAGAGTGGTCGTACTGGAGCACGGTGTGCTGCCTGCAGCTCATGGAAGTTGCATCAGGAGCCACCAGGCAAGCACGACCAAGCACACAACTTCTCCTTAACATGAGAAAAACTCCATTTTGGACAATCTTTCCATAGTAATTCTTTATTTCACTTTGCTAAAGCAAAAATAACTTGATAATGTCCACAGGCCATCAGGTGTGACTACAAGCCACAACAACCTCTCAGTTGCCTGGTGACTTCTCTGAAACCAGCCAGTAAAGACTTTACTTTTTTTTAAAACCAATGCTGATGAAACACAAAACCTTTGTTCAAAACTAGGTTGATGAAAACGTCTTAATAGCTCTTAAGTTTTTCCATCAATAAACATCTTCTCAACAGGCAATCACATGACCTCTAGGAAGCCTGACATGAAAAGCTGGCAAAAAGAGAGAGCTGAAAGCTCAAGTCCCAGGCCCAAGAACATCATTCATCTACTTCATGTTCAGTGTCTTCTCACAAAAGTTATCAGCATAATTATGTTACCTGTGAAAAGAGGGCAGTATGCTAAAAACTTGACCGTGTCCCTTACCTTTTATAAAAAAGTAATACCCATTTGTAGGCAGGGCTTTGTACTTGGCTTGCTCCTGTCTGCAAAGTCTCTCCTGTAAACCTTTTTTTGTATTCTTTTCTTTTGTTCCTCTCCAAAACAGGAAAAACAGATATGGCAACCATTAATCAAGCAAGTAATGAAATTAATGTCAGCCAAAGAGAAAGACAGAAGCTGAGGAAAGGTGGATAAGACACCCCAGCACAGCTCCTGAGGAAAAAACAGGAGTGCCTCTGCAACTGAATTGTAGATTATACAAGTTCATCACAAAGAATGAAAATTGTTGTGTTTCAAGTATTTAATTGGTAAAAAAAAAAAAAGGCAATAGGCCATCAGGCACATAAAATACTAATATTTGCATGAATGCTCTTGTATACATCAGTGACAGAAGTCTTTGCTTTAGAGGTTGGGTGTGTGGTTTCAGATGATTTAAGGCCTGGATAGACATAAACAAGGACAATGAAATAGAACTGACTGACCTCCAGCATCAGACACACCTCCAGCATCAGGTTGAATGGGACATTTCCTTTGGAAAGCCATGGAGTTTTGATATGTAATCCACCAGTCTCAACAGGAATCCTTTCCAGTGTTTGATTACCTTCACTCTCAAAATTGTCACTTAAGTTTGAATTTTTCTGGCTTTAATCTCAATTATTTCATCTTTTTATATGCATTTTTGTCACATCCTTGGCCATGTTACAAGTCTTCAGGTAGCAGGCATCTTCACTATACCTTGGTACTTATCCATAAGTTGTCCATTGATGAGTTAATAAACTGACCTCGCTCCCATTGTGAAAAACACATTTCCCAGACCTCAGAACATTCCTTCAATTCTTCTGAACCTACTTGAATTTTTCACCATCCTTTCACTGGACAGAGTACTCTAGCAGAAGGCTTACCAAGAAAATACAGAGAGGTCATTCCAATTCCTTGCTTTTTAGTAAAAATTCCAGTATGTTCTGTCTAGTCTCCTCAGAGGAACAAAATGCTTTTTGTTTAATCAAAACCCCAAAACATTCAAACTCCAACACTTGGTGATATGAAAACGAATAATTAGATAAAATATATATATGTATGTATTATTTTCTTTTTCTCCTTGTGCTGCTCAAATAAGTAAAAGTGCTTACAGCAACAGAGGGATGCAAATTTTGGGAGGAGTGAATTCAGAGAATGGATGTGTATGAGTATGTGTGCACAGGGAGAGGCACCTGGGGGTGTATTTGCCATGTCTGCGCCTATGTGGAATTTTCAATATCAGAGTACTATAGACAAACTATACAAGCCCTTGAGTATTTCCCTAAATACACTTTGAAAACTTAAAGTGCAGTAAATTATGGGTTTTGTAAAAAAACAAACAGAAAATAATCAGCAATGGTAACTGAGATTGTTTTGATATTTGGATCCATCACTACCCAAAAGCAGATTTTTACTAAAATGAATCACCTCTTCTTTTATTATACTATTTGCTGCAACTCTATTTATATTACAGATGCTAGGGTAAGAAATTAGCTATTATTTTTAGGTGTTATAAAATTTAAATTGGGTATTATATATAGCTCTGCACACATCTCTCTGTGACACTCACTATTTTTCTTGTAAAAATTGTGTATATAATGCCTAGCCTGAGACTACTTTAGCTAGCTAAAAACTATTCCTTTGCAGAAAGCTGAAACTTCTGTCAACTTTATGAAATCAGAAGGCAGAAAGCTGTGCCCCTCTGTAACTTGGTTACATAGATCAAGAAAAAAAATTTTAAAAATCAAGAATTAACAGTGCACATTTTTAAATATGCCAGGTGCATAGTAATTGTAAGTGCGGTTACAACTTACAGCAAGGGAAAGGTGTTGCTTTCAGATTTGGAAATGCCTACTACAGACTAACCTCTTTGTCAACGCATTTGCAGCTTTGCAACATCCATTTCTAAATGAATTACCTTATGGAGGAAACCAAAAGGCGGAAAACTAAAGAAATAGGGGTCAAATTCCTCCTGTGAGATCTACCTTGTAAAATTATCCAGAATGTAATAATACCATGTTATTGACTTAAGCACAGTTCCCTGTGACATGCCGCAGCTGACCTGTAATTTTTATCCTACATGTTGCCAGCACTATTAAAATGACACTTGTGAATGTAAATTAAGCTCACAAAGGGGACAGATTGTATGATTCTGGTTTCTCTCAGATGCCTGTAGGCTATCACAGGTTCCATATGTGAAGTAATTATGTTCACTGAAGGAAAGAATAAATGCTGTCAAATTGTGTACTGAGAGAGAAAGCAGCTATTATATTGCAGTAGTCACTGGAGCATTGCCTTAGAAAGTGAAAAGATGTATAAGAAAATAATAATAAAAAAACCAAACTGAAGCAGAGCTATATTAAATATAACCTTTAAATTAGTATCTGCTTTTGAATATATATTACACAAAGTTGATATTTCAGAAATAAAAGCATTTCAACTCTTTAATTGTATTTTCTTCCACACATCTAGAGGGCACAGGGCAGAATACTTATGGGAGGGGTAAAGGACAGATGGCGCATCTTTCAGCTTTCTGTGTTTCCCCAGCAAAAGGAGCCCTCATCACCCCAGAGATGCTGCCTCCACCTACATCCCCACCACAAACCTCCCCTCGAGGGAGCTATGCAGCAGCCAGCCTCCCTCCCTAGCAGGTAGAGATGTCCCAGCCCTCAGCCCTGCCTTTCCCACCCTACCCATTGGTTACAGGCAGCACCAAACTGACACCTTGCCAAGGACAGCAGATACTGGGAAAGAACAATTCTGAGTGCTTGTGTGATTTTGGATTTTTATCCAGAAATTTTTAAAAAAATAAAAATAATAACAATAAAAAAAAAAAAAAGAAAGAAAAGAGAAAAAAGAAAAGAAGAGAAGAAAAGAGAAGAGAAGAGAAGAGAAGAGAAGAGAAGAGAAGAGAAGAGAAGAGAAGAGAAGAGAAGAG
>WUAM01000186.1:890735-914048 GCA_024336885.1 Actenoides hombroni
CCTGCCAGAGCCCACTGGGCTGGCGCACGGCCAGTGCCATTGTCCTCCTCCTCTTTGTGCATCACCCACAAGACTGGCAGCTGCATTCCTATGGCGTTATTGTTGCCAGTTCTGCGGGGAACGGGAACAAAGCACGGTCCTGGCACTGAACAACACCACAGACAAACGAACCTCAGTTAAACTTGTAAATGGAAAAAATCTGATATGGCCTTTACTGGCAAATAAAGCATTTCCTGATGGCTTTTATTTTACTTTTTGTGTCCCTTGCTTGCTATCAGCTTTACAAGACTGTTTTTGATCTCACATGAGTTTAACAGAAAGCTTCTATGGTTCAGTTGTCTTAATCCTGATTTACGTCCCTCACAAACAGTAGAAATAACTCTTAAGTTCTCCAGATAAAATAGAAACCTCCTATTCTATGGCACTAAATGAAATACCTTCTTTTACCCTCGCTGGTAAACAGCAGACATTAATTTGAAAGAAATGTAGAAAACTACTGGCTTTACTGAATCAAGCCCAAAAGTCCATTTGCCCCAGTACCCTGCCTCTGGCAGTGGCCAGCAGCAGACACTAGGGGAAAGCACATGAGCTGAGGGTGAGCATGCAGTGAGATTGTTCCAGTGTATTCTCTTGGGTCTCAATAACCTGTAGCTCAAGGGCCTCTCAAAATGGGGCTTCTACCTTTTTAGGAGTTTTTGCTGGAATTTTCTTCAACGCCAGCAAGTTTTTGAATCTCTTCTCTGCTTCTGGCATTTGTAACATCCTATGGCCATAAGCTCCACAACTTGGAACCAAAGGTACTCACAGCAGTCAAGATGAAAATATATAATGAATTTAAGCAGTGCTATAATAATGTTTTCATTTAAACTCAGGAACAGTTAAAATGAACTGCTGAGAAGATAAAAGTGCACAGCTTTAATAACAAAAGTACAGATTATTCTCTATGTGGAAAAAAAGGCTGGAGGAAGGAAACCACATGAAATAATCTACCATCAGAGCAGGAGGGAAGAGGGAGGAAAGATTTCATGTTGTCTGTTTTACACACAAGGAATGGCTTGAAAAAGTCACTGAAATCAGTGCTCATAGTTATGTCTTGCTTCAGGCACAACACACAAAAAACAGAGACATGCTCAGGTGCTCAGTGAAATGATTTCACCTTGTCTGGACTAGGCAAGTTGTTACCCTGGCAGAAGTTATGGTGACACTTCTGGGTGACCTCAGCCCCCATATGTCGACTCCAGAAAACTCCAGTCACCACCCATGGAGCAAGGGTTCCTGAGTAAACATATCAAGTAACCTGCTGGCCAAGAATGGTCCCTTGGCCACAGAACTAAGGCAAGAGCACAGGCTGCAGCATGTGGCTGCCTGCTCCCCTGTGGGCTACCTGAGTCCTTCCCGAAAGCCTGAAAATGCCTGAAACCAGTATCTGCTGTGGATTTTGTTTCCATCTGTATTTTAAGGTTGGACACTGATCTACAGAACCTTAAATCTTCTATCTGCCCTCTTCTCTTTCATCCTGATATTTCTGCGAGAGTAGTAGATCCAATTTTGAAAACTGGGCCAGGCTCTGAAAGACACATGGAGGCCACTGCCTCTGCAATAGTTTACTCATAGTCTTGCCAGACTGCTTTTCCATTCAGACTCCTGGGGGTTCCATGAAACTCATCTCTTTTCTCAGATGCTGGCCTGAGAAGGTAAGGAGCAGTGAGTTTCTGAAAACACAGTTAATAGTTTCCAGAAAGCCAACTGCTGCTGATGTTGACACTGTTCAAACACTTGAGCCAAGTTAGCCGCTTGTGTAGCTACTACAGGTTCCAGGGAGTTCTGCCAGCAGAGAGTATCTGGTAGCTAACCCAGAGACTTTCTAGTGAATGGCTCTTGTGTACTGGAAAGTGGATAGATTGAGATCAGCATCCCAGCCAGCTGCCCCTGTTTCCCTCCAGCGAGCCAAACTTCTCAAGGAATCACATGCCAGCTGGGTGAGGAAGTACTCACACATCTTCCAGGCACTCCGGCGGCTGCTTCAGCCTGTTCCCACTGATGAGGTAGTTGTAGATTTCTGCATTCTCAATGCCAGCATAAGGGGTTTGCCCTCGGGTCACAATCTCCCACATGGTCACCCCAAACGCCCACTGAAAAGGAAGAGCACATGGAACAAGTGAACGGGCAGCTCCCTGCTCGCTGCCGTGGAGTTTCAGTATGCTCAGACTGTGCCGACCCTCCCAGCCCAGGCTAATGTCACAGGAGCAGCAGTGATGCAAGGACTATCCAAACTTTAGCTAGAAAACAAAGAAATGACCCATCAGATGCCGCTGATGCTGACACATCATCTTGGGAGACAACTGAAGGCTTTGCTTGGCCCCATCCTGCAGTGGAGCAGGGGAAGACTTGGGAGCTACTGCTGTCCTCCACCTGCAGATCTTTCCTGAGCACCTCCTACTCATGACTCTTTAAGGCACGTGGTATCAGTTTCGTGGTTTGCAGCTATAAGAAGACTTTGGTTTGGAGCTCACAAATCAAGTTTCACAATTCATTAGCCCAGATTCTGAGTTACTGGAAATTACAGACACAAGTGAAAGCAGAGCTTAGCCAATAAGCAGGGCGAGGAAAAAAAGCACTTTATGGGTCATGCTCATTTGTGCTCTACACTGCAACAGTCATGCTCATGTATTTAGAATAAACTACAAGGTTTGATAGGTGCAAAAAAACCTAAATTATTTTAATAAGAAAAACCCTGTCCAGTGTCTATTGTAAACTGGCTGAACTAATAATTGCCAATCCCTAAACACTGTCTACAGAGTTTAGAGCAAACACAGCAGCCAGGTTACAAGGCACTCCTGGTGATCTCTTCAGGGACACTGTGACATGGATAACTGGGAAGGCAAGTCCACAGGCTTAAAGGACAAAACCAGTGTGAAAACAGATCAAAAGGCAGCGAGGAAAAAGGGAGAAGATATCAGAAGCGGCGGGGGGGGGGGGGGCGGCCTGTGGAAAGAAGGGAAAGGAAACAAAAAATTCAGATTAATGAGTTTAGTTTCACTCCCCAGGGGCAAAGTTATGGGGAGAAGTGTTTAGGCACCGATATATTCAGAAACTAGGAAGTTCCACCAGTGCCTTCTGTAGGACAGAGTACCTTTGCTGCACTTGTACATGACTGCATGGGTTACATGCATTTCAAATGTCACCTTCTAATTGTCATGCAAAGAAGAAAGGAAAAAGAGTAAGAGTAGGAAAGAAGAGATTGCATACAGAGTGAGGAAAAGGAAGAGGGGAAGGGGAAAGTTGAAGACGAGGGTGGGAATAAGCACTGAAATAATGAATGACCAAAGGACAAGATGAAAAGGGTTTGTGTCTTCTACCATAAACCACTCACATGTATTTTTATCCTTGAGTTCTGACAGCACCCCAGGCAGAGGTAGCACTGTCCCTCAAACACAAGGCAAAACTCCCTTTCCCATCACCAGGGCCTTTTGCCACCTTCAGTGAATACAGAAGGATTCCTCTTCATCAGGAACACAAGTGGTCCCCAAATGCACCAGAGCAAAACTCACCACGTCACTGTGTGTCGTGTACAGATTATCTGCCAGACTTTCCAGAGCAAGCCACTTCACTGGCAGCTTGGAGGCACAGCCCTGACGGTAGTAGTCTCCACTGTAGATTTTCTTAGAAAGCCCAAAGTCCGCAACACTCACGTTCATGTTCTCATCCAACCTAAGGGAAAGTTTTCATGACTGAGGAAAGCATTTATTAGCTATCTCAGGAAAAAAAAAAAAAATCATTAAAAAATTCTGCCCAGGGAACTCAGACATACAGTTCACCAAGAATACCCAGAAAGAGAATGACTTCATCTACTTGATGGCCAATGTGAAATAGTTTAGTGGTCTCAAATCACTTCCTTGAGACTAACAGGGAGATAATTAGAACTAAGGCAGTAAGGAAATGGCTATGCTCAGGTCATCTACTGTTATGAAAAGTGAACTCAGATACTTTCTGTAGTTTTCAAGATTATCAGGACATCTGCAGTGCTCACTGCTACCACTAGGCCTGCACCCTGCATGGGCAGTGAAAAAAACCCATACTGTGCTTGCCTGGAGTGCCTATTACAACTGCTCAAACTAGATCTGCAACATCTTCTCTCCATTAGGTCTGCATTGCTCTGTCACCTACTTAAATCTACACATGTTGGTAGAAGGTGCAATTAAAGTCCACAAAGACTTCATGCTCCCAGGCCTCATAAAGGACTCCCTGCTTTCCCCAGAAGACCTGCTGAGATTGGCATCCAGCTTCCTCTGGAGGAAGTCTGTATTTCTTAGATGGTTAAAAACAGGATATCAGTATGGTTTTCTTGTAAATGTCAAAGCAGGCTAACCCATCATTTTTCATTATGATTATCAGGCTTCTATCTGTACATCTGCACATTCAAATGCCTTTGGAAATCTGTGTCTCATTGCGAATTTTACCAGTTGTCGTGGCTTTGTTCAGAGGCAGAGTTCCATCTGCCAGAATGGGTTGTTCCTTATTCCATTCTCAGGAAAGAAGCAGAGTAGAAAGGATTAAAAAAAAAAAAAAAAAAAAAAGGGACTTTTCTTCCCTTCAAAGCAGGCAAGGCAGTTTGGGGACAAGAACAGCAATGTGGGATCATACAGTGTGTTCACCATGCAATTATTTCTAAAGGCATTCTCCACAAGCTTTCAGGGCAATTCTACATTTCTTATACTGTGATAATCAAGTCCTCAAAATAGACACAAGAAATACAGGCTTTAGGCTTCAATGGAAGTTCCTTTCTCCTAACCCATTCTCTCCTGTTGGTTACATTATATTGTAGAACAAATGCCCATGCTGACACACAGCCATTAGAGTGACTAATTACAAACAAATATTGCAATCAACTCTATGAAATTATACGTGCAGACCAAAGATGGAAATGTTCCTTATAAATAGGGTCTATTTGGAAGCTCAGTGGGACTTTAGGGGTTGCTCCTTGATCCCAGGGCCACCACCACACACTTCTACCCCCACGGCCATGGCTTGCCTATGCCTATTATCACTTAAATGCAAAGACCAGCACGGTCAGACAGGACCCCTCCCCACTTCTGTCAGACAAAAGGCTTCTCATCCCTCTCTCACCCACTCTGATCTCCTTTTCTCTAAAAACTCATGCATCACTTACATGCAGTTCCGAGCTGCAAGGTCCCTGTGTATGAAATTTTTGGAGCTCAGGTACTCCATCCCGCTGGCAATGTCAATCATGAACTTGAGGAGTGTCTGAACAGGCAAGTTCTGAAAGAAGTAACAGTTTAAATCCTGGGTATGTTCAAGCATGGCTGGCAAAACTGCAAGATTCGCTGCTAGCTTACTGAGCAGGAATGAGGGATGTAAGGAGGAGGTGGAATGGAGGAGTTGGTTCTGAGCATGCATGGAATGAAATACTTCAACTTCTGCTATTAAAATCCAGCCATCTGCCAATACCTTTGGGAGACCAACCCTGAACTGATCCAAGCACATTCTCTGAAAATCCATACCCTCCCAGAAGGAATTCTACAGGAAGACAGACTTACAAAAGGGTTTTCCCCAATCCGTGACATCAGCAGAAAAGCATGAAGGTCTCCATGCTTCATGAAGGGCAGGATCACCATGGGAATTGGGAGACGGCCCTTGGGACGGCTCCGCAGACTGACTCCTAATCAGGACACAAAAAGCAAAGCGGTTTTAGGAAACAGATTGGTCCCAAGGGGAATCTTAGGCTGCTGTGACTTTCTCTGACAAATCTGGAGGAAAAATGTGCAGCTTTGGTGGGTAGGTTCCATGATCCAAGCTCCCTTGCATGTCTTCCTACCAGGAGGTGTTAAGATACCTCTAACCCTGTTTACTGCAGAGGCAGTACTAAATGTCTAGTGCCTCTCAGCTCTCCTCACAGGACCGGCTGTAACTGTTTGTAGGATCACTCCAGACCAGACAGTCCCGAACCCCAGGCTCTGCAGAGCAATCTCCACATTCTGGAAATGGTTAGTGATCCACAGCACCCACCCACTAACGTCTCGCTTCTTACTCAGTGTTTTGGAAAGGCACAACCACCCCTCCCTCTATTTGTCTATCAACCCACCTGTCTGCATTTCACAGCACTTCAGACATATCTCAGCCAGCTGAACTCTCCCAGTAGTATTTGGAAGAGAAAGAAATGGCTTAAATAAGAGATGCTTATTACTGGTGTACGAGGGCAAGTGCTGTGAGCACCTACACACACTCCAGCTCCCCACTGCAGGCCCAGGCAGGAGCAATGCTGATACATGCAAGAGTCCAGGTGGCCGCACTAGCACTGCCGTTGGGCAGCACTGGGGGTGAGTATGTGAGGCTGGGTGGGATTGTGCAGGAACGGGGAGTGCTCTGTGGCACATGCAGCAGGGCTGGCTTACCTATCAGCTTAGTGACATGTGGGTGGTCAAACTCCTTCATACACGCAGCCTCTCGCAGGAACTCCTCAATGTCAGTCGAGGTAAAGATGTCCGCTGGAAAAAAAAAAGCGACCTACGGTCAAGTTTTCTTCCTTTGTGGGTGGCTCCAAGGGACTTCACAGATAATGATAATCAGAAGCTTGTTCTTTGTGGCACAGCACATTCTCTCAGACCTAGAGCTAGAAGAGCCAGTTTACAACAAAGAAGAGCCTGACACTTTCTCCTGGGATAGGCGGCAGTAAGCACACATCAAGGACATCCGGTAAATCGCTTCTTGGCAAAGACCTGTGATTAGCAGCTCTTTTATCAGGAACAACTTTCCTTGGAAGCCATGCAAATCATGTGTGAGTTAAAGATGTAAGGATTCATTAGTTAAAAGGACCTAAACTCCAATGTCCAGAAGAGATGTCCCACAAAATTACAGAAAATGCTGAAACATGACAGGATGGCCTGGAGCCCCTGGCTGGCATGGCAGAGCACAATTCATCTCTGAAGAGGGTGGCATGAAAGATCAATGTTTTCACATCTTCTAAGGTGCTACAGATAAGATTTCTTAAATAACAACAGTACTGGAGAGCTTGGACTAAAGTCAGCAGTGACATACATCAGCATAAATTGAGAGTCAATTATTTCTCATCACTACTACTCAGATTTATGGAAATATATCAATACAATCAAGAATTAGCTCAGCGGACTACTTCCCCCACTGCTGCTGCTGAATTTAGCAGTCCTCCAGACCCACTGCAAGATCAAACTCAGACCTGTAGGGGAGTACTAACAAGATCTGCTTTAGGCAAGTAATTTAAATATCATTCAGACAAAATCAGATTCCCTTTTTACAGTCAATGGAGAAAGGAAGGTGCCTCTGGAGGGTGACAGAGAGTTCCCAAGTTAGATGCCTGAAGGTAAACAGTCTGACTACACCAAAGCTTGCAAACTAATTAGAATTATTGTTGAAAGTGGATAAAATTATGCAACTTACACTAATGTGGTACTAGTATAATTAGTATAAACTGTGGTATTCTGTGGCAGCCAGAGTCAACTCCAGATCTAAGTGAGTGTGACTCTGCTTTAATTCAGTCAGTTAATTTTTGCCTTACAGGCAACAGAGGAGAAATAACATAGTTTAACATATACATACCTATATATATGCAGATGCTTGCTTTGACTTATACCTATCTATTAATGGCTTTTCTTCTTACAGATTTCTGCCTGATGAGTGTGTTAGTTGCCCTCGTTATGTACACTCCCCAAAGGACAAATCAGAAGGGAGTTAGACTACTTAATCAAATATGCCTGAGTGAGCTGAGGTAGCTTGTCGCTGCATTCAGCCCAAACACTCTTCTGTTTATTCTAAGATATATGCTGGGAGAAATACCATCTTTCACTGCTGACTTATTAGGGCAAAGCAGTCCTGTCTGAGCTGCCTGTGCCACATGGTGTAGTGCTGTGTTGATTCAAGCAACTGAACAAGATCCTCTATACACAGAAGATGGAGCTATGACTCGGGTTGGGTTGCACTCACCACATGCTAGGTGCTGTACAAGTAACTAAGGTGGTACAGGTCCTTCCCTGAAGAGCTTCCACTACAAAGACTGGCATGAAAGGGATTGGAAACAGCAGGGGGAGAGTGGCTGAATGGGAAGCTCAGAGAGGAGTAAAGAGCATCAGGGAATGCTTGCTGGAGAACAGGACAGATCTTCCACTTACCTTTCAGCATCTTCACTGCCACTTTCTGGAAAGAGCCATCATCTAGCTTCAGTAGTGCCTCTCGAACTGACCCAAACTCTCCTGTGAAATGACCAGAGAATTCAGTGACGAAACAGCTTCTTATGAAGAAAGTATGATTCACAGCAGGTTCACTCCAGGGGTCACTGGCAAAGAAGCTGAATAATCATAAGAAATGCAGCTACCAGCTTCATTTTTCACTCTGCAGTTCCAGACAGAAGCTTTCAGCATATGTGTGCCTAGGAGAAGCAGCACTACCAGCAGACAGAGGCCACTGTGGTAGCAGCCCAGAAGGCAAAGGAAAACAAGAGGGAAAGAAAGCAATCCCCCTACCAGATGGATGATGCAGAGTCAGAGTATAAGCTGGGATCCCAGGCAGACATTTCTGGGGAATCCATATCATGAGGGATGAGTCTGAGTGAGGCTCTGGTCAGAGAGGGGGTATTAGCTGGAGAAGCAAGTGGATGGGGTTGACTGAGGAAGCTCTCAGTGCTGACAGCCATCAGAGCTCAGTAATGGTGCCAGGACTCAACCTCTGGAGACACAATCAGGCCTTATCTCTCAAAGCCCAGGGAATGACTTCCATGAATCACAGCTGACCAGACAAAACAGAGGACACCCACTTGTGTGGGCATGATATGTTATTTCACAGGAGGAAGTGTTTACCCTGCTGTGTTCTCTACGGGAGATAAGAGGAAATGCAACTGGCCAAACCCTCTTCAAATTATTTTAGCCTGAAGTGGTTTTATACCACAGCACAACAACCTCTTTGCATTAGCTCTGGCTCTAGATTTTCTCTCCCTCATTTTTTAACTGCTTACCCCACTCAAAATGCATTAGCATGAGGAATTCTGGTACTGAAAAAAGGAAGCAAAACATGGCACACAGGACACCTACCCCAAAAATGTTCTCTTTCCACTATCTTTTCACTAGTGTATGGCACATGCTTGTTTCACAATAACCATGAGAAGTGGATCTGACCACAAAAGAGGAAACCGGGAAGGGGCACAGGCACTCTGTGCTGCTTCCATGTTATGAAGCTGTTGCTCAGCTGTAGCCAGCAGAGCCCAAGATACTGCAGTCACACTATCTCATAACCTGCATGCTGAGCGTGGCGTTGGGGGAATGGGGCTGACAACCCAGACCAGATCCTGCCAGCTAGCTCAGTCCCACCAAGGCAGCCCCCAGAGCTCCCACTGCAGCCTATTTCCAGTGTTACCTGTCACAGGGACAGCCCAGAAGGGTTGAAGCAAGATCCTAAAAACTGGCTAAGTGCTGACACTCACAAACAGATGACACAGCTGTTTCACTACTTAGCATTGTTAAGCCCTCCAAGACCACTTCTTCAGGAAGGTCACGTTCCTGCTTTGGAAGTAACACATTTGTTCTAGGAGGGAAGGAGCAGAAGAATGCTCCCAGGGGGAAAGAGTCAAAGAAAACTGCAATAAAACTAGTAAAGAAAAAGGAAGCCAAACACTTCAGCTTCCTTTTGCTTATGACCCTCGACTCATGCTCTTCTCTTAGTTATTGGCTTTAGCATTACACGTTTTCACTTATGTCTAGAGATTGCCTTAAGACTGAGAAGTAGGGAAGGATGATTCTACAGTTAGCATACCGACCTGCCATTTGGGAAATCTATATTCAAAACCATCTTTTCACACAGAGTTTCTGGGCCAATCTTTTAGTTAAAGTTAAGAGAGAAGCATCCCACCTTTACTCTGCCCATCCCTCTTGACCTGAAAACCTCAGATCAATGTTAGGAGCACCTGTGGAGGGGATCCAGATGGAGATTCACAGTCAGAAGAGCTCCTAAGGACTTGAACTAATGAGGACAAATGTCAGCAGAGTTCAGTACCTGTTCCAAATGTGTCTCTATAAGAGCCCAAAATAAAATCTGGAGTCAAACCACCACAGATGTTGAGAATATCTGAAACTGAATCTTCTTTGTTTTTGTTGAGGGGTTAGAGTGCTTGAAGTAGGTTATCTCTGTCTCTGCATTGTCTCAGCCCTTTTAATACTTGATGCATGCTTATGTAAATGAAAGGAATTCTACAGCAGCACTTTGCTACTAGAAAGAACAGAAGTTTAATTGAATATTCCTTTGCTTAAATCTCTGAGAGAAATTCACATACCAGTGAATCAACAGTACTTTGGAAAGCTGAGCTCAGGCTGCAGTTCATGACTCTGAAGAGCCATATTATAAGAACAGCTTGGCCAATATTCTCTTACTTATACTAAACTTTTGAAATGTTTTATCCCAGCAGAAGGAAAGTTCCATTTGAATTGCCATCTACAAGCATAGAGAGAAAAACAGGCTGCTAATAACTGCTTCTCCCTGCTCAACAGGAAAGGTAACACAAACGGGACTTTCAATGTAAAGCCTTGTTCAGTTTTGGTTCTTACCTTTGCCCAACATTCTTCCCAAGGTGAACTGCTGTTCCTGGATTAGGACATCTTTGAGTTTAGTCTTCAGCTCATCACTGATGCCTATGCTCTCCACTGGGGAAAAAAAAAAAATTAATCAAAGGAAGAGTCAAATAGGAGATACTTGAATATTCTGTCACAACATCAAGAGTCACCTGTTCTAATCTCCATCTCCAATTCCCATGCTGTAAGAAGGAAAACCTGAGACAGAGTTCCTTTCCGTGTCCTCTAGCCTCATCACAGACAAGAGGCCAATAACTTTCAACCACAAGAAAATATACCAACTGTACTGAAAGGGAGAGGGTGTGATGATACCAGCCTTAAACACACCAAGAGCAACAGGAATATAGAACTATTGCAAATAATGCTGAGAAGACAAAATCCAATCAGAAAGGACACAGATAGACACTGTGTGTGTCTACACAGCTTCAATTAAGTTGATGGAGCTGCATCAGTTTTCAATGACTGGCTCTCAGACTATTTTAAGTACAGTAGGAGTCTCATGGTACCTGTCTGAGAAGGTAACATAATGTCCAACAGTTTATGGTCACCAGATTTAATGGAGAGACCTTTAAAACCAGCAGAGGCAGAGCAAAATCAAAGATAGATGGAGCATCATCCTAATCCAGCCATGCAGAGCTGCTACAGAAAGTCATGCCCTTGCTCAACCAGAAGACAGAAATGGACCATCTTAACCCTGGCCATTCCTGGAACTCAATCTCCTGTTTGAGATGTTACTAATTCCTGGCCTTCCAAGTCTGACTAATTGGCTCATGCTTGAAACACAGCTCAGCACACTGAGTTTAAAGCATACTGCTAATATTGTTAGGCCATATTTATCTCACTGTTGCACGCAGTAGGAGTCCCCGTAGTGTGAAACTGGGGCAGGGGAGTGGCAAATTTGTGCCTTGCACTAATATACACAGTGACTGTAGCTGTAATTAGCAAGTGCTATGTAATTGGTATGGCAACAGCAATTATGGCCTTTCACCTGGGCCATCCATAGTGTCTAAGCCTCATTGCAAACTAATCCCACGTTCTCAATCCCAAACCACACATTTCAGGGAAAACAAAGAGAGCACAGTACATGCATGAATGCAGCTTCTCAGGCAGAACTGCACAGGTCATTTTACTTACATGTTGCTTCAATGAGCTCTGGGCCCTCCCTGTTGAAAGACCTGGCAGCTCTGAAATGGACTGCTGGATCCACTCTGCCAACCACACTGCCAAAGGCATGGCTAGAAGGCAGAAAAGACACAGGGCCATGATTACATGGGCCATTCACTTCTAAAAGGGTGCGATGAACTGCATAGATGATTTCTCACCCCAAGCCATATAGATACCAGACTTGTTTTATTGAAGAGGGTGTAACTGGAGAGGAGAAACTATGGGTTTTCCTGCCTTGCTGATGCACCTAGAGGAGGTGGGAACCTTCCAATAGAGAGGAATCACTCATCCCAAGTGGCTGGGAGAAGCTGCAGGTTGGGGCAGGTTAAGAGTCACATGAACAGAGACACTGCTGTCAGAGGGAGGTCTGGGAGACTCTGAGAAGAATGGGAACCTTGCTTCCAGCAGGGAGCAATCCACAGCTGAACATCAGAGGTGATGGAAAGGAGACTTTCCTGGGAATCCAGAGGGTTCTGGGCAGTCAAGAAGTTACAAGCAGATGCTACACTGAAAACCAGCATGGGATAAAGGGCCCAGCCCATAAAAACACAGAAGGTGATTCACCTGTGTGTCTTTTCTCTTTGAATCTCTTAGGCAGCAGTGCCACGGGCTTCTAGAATTACCTTGATCTAGTTTATAGTTCCACATTCTAATAAAGCCTAGCTATTGACATAACATTTTTCCTACTGTATTTTTGGGGCTCTCATTTGGAAGAAAAGGTAGGGCACTATCCTGCTAGTCTCTAATCCAGGATCACCCCCAAAATTGTGAAGAAACAGTTATCCAAAGAAAGTGCCAAAAGTACTCAATCTACAATGGTCTTTGAAACATAATGAAGTCAGAAACCACATTAGAGAAGGAAGCAAAGATATCTCTAATCATCACAAGGAGAACCTCCCTTACCCAAACCGTGTTTCCTTTCTTCTTTTTCGAAGGAGAATAAGAGCCAGGGCAACAGCTGTGACCAGAGCTGTGAGAATTCCTAGTGCCACAGGAACCCAGGACGTCCCATACGGAGGTTGTCTCTGGCCACCTAGAGAAAACACCAGTCAGGAAATAAAAGATTGTCAGTGGTAAACAGACCATACTGGGATATTTCTTCTTCCTGCTTTTAAATGGAAAATTCATGCTTCTGGATCTGGTGCATACAGTGGGTCATTGTGCACTGGAATTTGACATAAAAGAGCTACTCAGTTAATCAGAAAAACTAGCAGTTTCACACAGCACAGGCAGAGCAGATACATCCAGTTATCAGAACCTACGCTTAGCTTTGAGCCCCAAACAAGTTAAAGCCGCTGCTCCAGATTATACTACTTTACATGAGCTCATGATCTGGACTAAAAGGTTGCTTGATATGAGCATTTTCTGTGCAGCTTTCACCTTGGTTTTGAGGCAGCCAGGAGAACCTTGGCCAGGCTACACAGTATGGCCTGAATGCCAACCAGATAACATTTTGAAAGAAACCAGAGAAACACAGTTGCCTCATGGCAATCTCGTTTAAAATATTTGCATTTCCCTCTCAGCCCTCCCACAAAGGGAAGCACACAGTGGGATTTGGTATTGGCTGTAACTTCACAATGCTGTTGGTTTGTTTTATCTTCTCAGTATCTCTCTACCAAAGCAAAAGTACTCCGCAAGTCAAGAAACAAGTCAGACAGCATGCAGGTTCAAATTCTGGTCTAATATTTGCTTCCAGAAGATGTACACTTTTGACTACAAACTGTCTACAGAAGAAATGGAGATGCTGCCAATCTAAGTAAGCTGCCCGAGAAGGTAGGTAAGCAGTATGGTTATGAATAAAAGAATATTATCTATGCTTTGCAAACAACAGATAAATGAATCTGATTCCTTGAGAGATTTCTTCTCCAAATACAATTACTGAAGAGTTAATAAGAATTCAAAGGGGTTTGTTAAAATCTAGGATGGCCCTCATGTCTCCAAATTGTTTAAGAGCGAACAAGAGCAGGTAACAGGTCCCTGAAGCACCTCCTTAATCTTCATGCTCCCTTGCTCACCTTCAGCAGCTGACTGTGCTAAGGAAGAATTCTGTAAGTAATGTAAGTAATCCAATTATATGTCATGTGAGTATAAGTAAACCTGTTCTTAAAATAAATGTTAGGTTAATGGGCCTAGATTTGGATGAATCTCTGCATAGGTGTGTGTGAAAAGGACTCAGACATCCTTACCAGGAGAGTCCTGGCAAGCAAAAGGCTTCTAAGACTTGATTACGAGTTACATTGGCCTTACTGTCCAAGTTTTTGAAGAAGCAATTTTAGTCTAATGAACCAGCAAAGCTTAAAGAAACAGAATTCTGGAATCAGAAATCTGCATCACTGAGGAATCACTGAGATTAGTGCTTCTCTACTTGAAACAAATTATCACCTTTAGTACTCAGACTCGAGGTTTTATGACACTCCCTCTTGCTGCACCTTTTGACCTGGCCTTCTAGGCTGCTACTGAGGAGGGGGAGGGAACAGAAACAGAAGTGGAATGAAAACACAACAAACGGTAATTCCAATCCTCCCCACAATTCTCAAGCCAATCACTTGGGCTGTTCCTGCCAAACAATCAGGGTAGAAACAATTAACAACACTGATTTAAAAGGTCTTCTCTGATAGTTAACAATAAGGTTTCTTCCCCTGTGGGGAGACAAACCTCCCTCAGCCTATTTTTCTAGTCTCTGGCTGCTAGCTGGCCTGGGGAGAGAGCAGGGATTTAGGTCACCTTGCGGGAGGTCCCTCCAGAAGGAGGATGGATGTAAACAAAACAACATTAATTTATGCTCCCTGTTTCTAAACTGCTAGGAATCGGGAGCCCATCCCACAGTTTATAACAAATGTGTTAGAAATAGAAATGAATATTGAAATTCTGCTTCTCCTCCTCTGCCTCAAAGATCACTGCTTCCCACTCATGCCACTGAGCCAGAGAGCATGGCTGCAGCCCAAGTGAAGATTGACCTCTCTTTCCCAACTCTGTCTCTCTCCCATCTCCTGCATCCTCCTTTTCCAACCAGCATATGCCTTAAGAGTGCACAAGGCAGAGAGAAGACAGTGTTATCAGATGAGCTTAAAGGAATATTTCAAAGCCCTTTGATGATGAGAGGACCCATTTTATTTCTGTAGCAGGTTTTATATCACAAAGGTGTGCAAAGAACAAGAGTCTTCTCCTGCATACAATCATGAAGATTACAGATGGCAAAAAGCTATTAGACCATTCTGTTCCTCTCTCTGCAGTGAAAGAGGGAGGTTTCTACTGAGAATGTTTCTGAAAATATTGAAACAATCTTTGTTAATAGCGCACAAGATCTCTGCATAAGCAGGGTGGAGCTCCCACTAGCTTTGCTGTGATGACAAATACGACTTAAAGTTTATACAAGCTTAGTCATCCTTAGTGCTGCATTGGGAGCTGGTCAGAAGCCACCCCTGGCACTTCTTGCATAAAGCAACCAGTGCTGGTTTGCTATTTTAGGAATGGAAGCAACTTGTATTTTCTACCAGGCCTGAAACAAAACTGCAGTCTTTCTGCATCTCTGCTGCTTAAGGCCTGTCAGTGTTTCCAGAGTGAACCTTTATTTCCATCTTGTAATGCTCGTGAAAAAAAGTATGTGCTTTATGACAGCATTTGGCCAAAACAAGCATCACTCCTGATGCTACTTATTTTGAAGTGGTTTGTAAATAAAAACAAGCAAACATATTGTGCTTTCGGGATTATCCCATTCCAGCTCCCTGTAAAATGCAAACCCTATATATTCCCCATGGCTTCTTGCCAGTGCTGGCCACTTTTCAAAGGGATCTTCTAGCCCTTTCAGGTACTTTTCTCTGGTTTTGGGTGCCACAGAAAATACCCGAACAAAAAGCAGGAGAAAAAAATTGATGGAGCCGATGCCTAACCTCTGGTAGAGTCAGGTCTGGATGTCTGCATTAAATAATTCGAGGGCTTTGATCCCACAGTGACTGTGTAGTCACACATAAGCCTCAGTGCCAACCATCAGAGGAACTGGGTTGCCAAAGGCCCTTTCTGATTAACGTACACATGAAAACCAGCATTAGGTGTGCTACTGCAAATAAGGCTACAGTTCCCTCCTGGTTACTTTGCCCCTGTCCCCCACCTCCTGCTAGCCTGGGAATCCCACTCCAGGTTCCTCCTGCCAACCCTAAGTGTGGAGGGACCAAAGTCCACGTGATTCCTCAAAAGACATGTGGAAGGGGAAGAAAGCAGCAGGAAGGTCATCATTGGAGATCATTGTCTTGTCCTGCCACAGACACTGGTAATAAAACCTCAAGAGACTGTGATTTTTGCATGATCACACCCCACTGACTTCTTATCACCAATCTGTTCTTTTATTCAGAATGTCTTCCCTTTAGTTGGTTTACAGGTAGCATTCTTCTCTCCCATCTCCTCATCTAACATCTTGCCCTTCTCCATAGCCTGACTCCCTTTTTCCACTCACTCTAAAATACAAGCAGCAACCAAACCAGTGCAGATGAGCCTAGCTGCCCTTTATCACTAGGAATGTACTCCATACATGCTTTGCTCCCAACAAACCCTTTCATGTGGTCCAGACTGCATGGTACAGCTTCTGTACCATCATCTCCCTCTTCTACCAGTAGCTCAGCTTTTCGATGGAGAGAGCTGAACTGGTTTAATATAAACACATTCAGTAAAACCATTACAAAACCCCATGTGGCCATGGTTTAAATCAGGCTCAACACAAACCAGTCAGGCATGGCTTCAAATTACATTAGAGAACCTATAGCAGAGGAGTTTTCTCTCACATTTACTCTTGTAAATATGTGTGGCTCAAGCCAAAATGAAGGGTTTCTAACCTTCATTTGCACCTTTTCTGTTGTGTCTCCCCTTGCCCTGCTCTGCAGCAAAAGCACAACAGAAGCCCAATAAAGAAGACACAGTAGTGGCTAGAAGCTGTTTTGTTTATACCAGCTCTCTAAATATTATTTACTTTCTACTCTGCTTGATGAAGTGTGCTGTTGTATAAAGCCACGTGGCTCAGTCAGCTGTAAGCACCGAAAGGAGAAGAGTCAGAGAAAAACAGCAGTCCCAGCACTTCAGATGTTCTTCCCCAAAGTGAAGGGAAGGCAGTGGACACTCACCCATGACCTCTTGGGCTTCAAGCAGGAAGAGGTCACTCCAGGGCCCGCATCCTGCGGAATTCAGCACACATACCCTGATGATCAGGTCTTTGAGAGGATTCCACATTGTGAGATTAGCTTTTGTATCCTGTACGATCATCTCCCCCTGAGAGCAAACGGCAACAAACTGTAAGCTTTCTTAAAAGGAACCTACTTCTAAAACTTCACCTTTAAATCTAAACCAGAACATTAGTGTGTACTTCATTGGTGCCACAATGAGGGTTGGGAGTTGTGACTCCTGGGTCCTAGTCTCAGTGTTGCCACTAACTTTGTCTGTTGTCTTGGTTTTCTCTTCTCAAAAATTGTTAATCGTTTCCCAGGGCGTAGGGAAGAGAGGCACAGAGAAGAGAGGAGGTTTAATGATTTCCTCCTTTGAGGTCCTTCTATGAAAGTTGCTATAGAAGTGTTTTGGGTTGTTTTTTTCCTGCTATTAAAAGATACACCTCCTTCTTATGCTTTAAACACAAAGATGCACTAACATACTGCAAAGCATCCAACAGTTTTCATCATGGGAGGTGTCAGTCTCCTAAGTTGTTGTCCAAATCCCAAATGGCTTTGGAATTTCATGTCAAATTTTCATTGAGGATAGCAAGGCCAACAGGTTTTCAGTAATTTTGTGGATCTTCTTCGCACAGGTGATTGGCGTGGAAACCCGCGCAGATTTGGCTGCTGCCACTGACACAATGTCAGTTCAGCAGGAACTCAACACACCGTCAGTCAAAGTCAATGAGGCTGACCTAGTATGAAACAGGGCATGCACAGAAAGAACTAAGTCCCTTTTCCCTCTAGCTCTCTATTATTACAGGCTTGTTCATCATTAATAAGCACCGGCTAAATACATATTAAGAAGCAAGAAACCATAAGAAATGCTGTGAACTTCAAAGGCAGACAGATACCTGGGAAAGGTCAATGCTGGAGAACAAATGAAAGGCCTTCTACCCTGACAGGGTCCTTTCAACTCCCTACATACTGCAAATGAAATAAAAGAATCCACAACCTTCTTTCTGTGATTTATAATATAACTCATTCACTTGTTAAATACACCCTTGCTTCTAGGATTTGGAAAGCCAAGTCCCAGTCACGGGAGAGAGAAAGCCTAGATCCTGCACTGTCTGAGCTGCCTTTAAGATAGTAATAGAAAGAGACAAACAGAATTCTCTCTATATTGTCCTTGTTTTACAAGGAATTGCAGAGAACTGATCTCTTGGTCTGTTACCTGAGTTACATTATCCTGAATCCACTCCAGCCTGTATCCCAGGACATTTTCTTTCAGCACATCTGGAGCCACACCTTCCCACTCCAAAATCAGACCAGGATCTCTCTGGATAACATGGATATTTTGTGGAGTGCTGCTTGGAGCTGAAAGCAGAGGGCAGAACACCATCACTCTGTGCAGGAAAATAAGGCACTATCCGCACTGAAAATATCTGAAAAGACAGTTTCACCCCCTTTCCTGAGATCAGCTGGAAGAGAGTGTGAGGGAACAACTTCAAGCCACCAGCACTATGTTTGCTTCAAGTGGAGAAGATAGGGTTGGTCTCTTGTTTCTTTCCAAGACCCCAGTGAATGGGACATATGAGTGCATATTATTATTATTATTATTACTGCATATTATTTTTTTACCTTAGAGTGGACAAGCAATCTGACGGTGTAACGTTTCCTGCATTTCAGTAATAGCAAGCAGGAGTTCAATGAAATTCATTATTGTCTCTTTCAGATTCAGGACTGCTTTCTTGTTCTTGTCTGTTATTTGCTTACCAAGCTCCAGGGTCTGGAAATAAACCCTGTCGGTGAAGGGGGAGCTGCCCATCTCATTGCTGCACTGCACACTAACACTGTAGTTGGTGGAATGCTTCAGGCCTTGCACGCTGTAGGCAAAGGGTGGCACTGGAGTGACTTCAGTGGAGATCTCCTGGCCGTCTGGTGACTCAGCTACCTGTGCCAAGAGTCAGAGAAGACTGTTACCATAAGCCATATGACTAACAGGTCCATGGAGATAATGCATTTCATGGTTAGTTTAGGAATGTGTATAAAGAGATATGGTACCAGTGGTGTTTCAAATACTGAAAAGTAAGAATCATGAGCCATACCTTTATTTGGCTTAAGTTATGTCACTCTCCTAACTTTGGCAGTACAATAATTTTCTAGCAGCAGAAAATTTGGTTCTGTATTTTAGAACATTTCCTTACTTATGTTACAAATTCTACACTTACGATTCTGGGTCAGAATTATATTGACATTGTGGACACTGGTTCAACTAAACTGTTTCAAATCAAACTGAAAAGAAACTTTTTACCACTCGTGCAACTCTTTCTTTTTTTCCCCCAAATATGAACTTTTAAAGAACATGAATGTTAATTTAAATTTGATATCACTATGTGCTTTTAATGCACAGAGAAGTTCAATGTACCCGCTTCTGTACTGACAATAGCAGAAATTACTGATAGCTCCCTGGCTCAGCCCATCTTTCTTCTCAAGTGCATATGAAATAGCAAAGCTGGGAGCAAAGTGTACTGACAGAAGAGAAACACTCGTGGACTTCATACTCTTTATGTAGCAGTCTTTCTCCCCGCCCTTCTGCTCATTCTCACACACTTTTAGCCCACTGATTTATTTGACTAATAAAAAGGAAGAATCTCAAGTTTCCTTAATAGAAAAGCATGTTGTTCCCATTATCAGTGTCATCCAAAGCAAGGAAAGAACAATCAGGCTTTGTGTAAAACTGATGGGTTTCTGTTCAACAGTCTGAAGAGTGCTGTTACTTCTGCCCTCTTTAGGCCCTGTTAACAGCCAGTAAACACAGTGATTCCCTACCCTGTCCCCAGAAGCAATCTGCCTGTCTGAACATGGTGCTCTTGGGGCAGCAATTCCAGAGTGCCAGAACAGCGAAGTTTCAATCCACCACCTCTTTCTGGAAGGCTGCGAGTAGAAGGCAATCGTGGGGAGCCAGGAGCATGTGCATTTTCACATGGAAATGTGGGTCATTGTCTTCCACAGTCTCTCAATGTGGAAGACAGAGGGAGCACAGCTTTCTGTCAGCGAAGGGTTATTGCCAAGCTACCCTGGCTCCCAGATCCAAATGCAGGAACTTCATCCTCCCCAAACAGAACAGAAAGGTCTTAGAAAAGGGGTGAGTGTCTGCTGAGCGGACAGAAACTGAGCTGCTCTGATTTGGCCTCTTTTCCACATATCCCATCCCCCCTATCCCTGCCCCTGCCAAAACTGAGAGGGGGAACTCAAAACCCAGCGTGATTAGCATTGCAGCCTGCAAGCCAGAGAGAATAGGCTGTTCCAACTGGAGATAACTCGTGTTGTAAAAGAGAGGAAGAAAACAATTTTTGACCTCTACGAGAACAGAAACAGCAACAAAACAGTAACAGAAGCAGCAACAAAACCCAGAGACTGGGGCCAGCTATATACAGGCATTCTTCCTGCCAGTGAGTTAAAACAAGATGATGGTTTCTTTTACTTATGAAAGGGAATAAACATCAGAGCATGAAATCTCTAGTTTCCCCACAGCTCAGATAAAAAGAGGACTGCAAGTCCTGCAGCTGGGCTGCTTCCATTGCTGCTGTAATCAGGTAGGGAAAGCACAGGGGCCCAATATTCACACCTGGCAGATAAATCCACAGGGAACGTGCCTACCTGTGCTTACACAGCCCACTTCAGGAATCACCATTTCTTCTTGTCACTCACTTACCAGCTGTTTGATCTGATTTTACAGTTAAGTGTGCAATGCTAGAAGCTCTGTCTGAAGTTGGACATGTACCATTGTTCCCAGGAACCTAAAGCAGCAGTCCAATTTTTCAGAGACACTGAGTACTCAACACCCAGCAGAGCCAAAGGATAGTATCACCCTTGATTTTCTGTGCAGAATTAGACTTTTACAATAGAAAACCAATCACAATTTGGAGGCACGGCTTAAAATTACTCTGAAACTTATAAACAGGCCTGACTTTTTATCAAAAAGCCCAATCTGTCTCCTGCCTCCATCATTTCCACCTTTCCTCTACCACATCCTACACTTTGTAAGCTCTTCATCCCTTAGGGTCACAGGTATGCCTGGATCCCATCATTTCCTCTGGTGCTGCAAAGCACAGGGCTAAGTTGGCATGGGAGTCACAGGCCACTGCACTACCCTGGAACAAGCTACCATAGGCCAGCTGCTCCATGCTAGCAGGATGTGGGAGCACTCTGCAGCTACTCAAGGGCTCTTCCCATAGAGTGACACATACTCCATTTATGCTGCAGTGTGGTGTAGCTGCTACAGAGCAAATGATGTGATAACCTGCTGGGAGGAAGAATGGGATCAGTCCCAAATTCTCATCTGGGTACTTCATGCTCAGAACTTCATGCTCTGCTCTTTGGCACCCCTGTTATGTCCTGAGCTGCATCCTGGTAAGTTTCCATGTTTTAAAACTGTAGAATAAAAATTGAAACACTGCTGCAAATTGCTTAGAAGAGCAAAAGATTGCTCAGACAATGCTGTGGCTCAGGGGAGTCCCATACTTCATGCAGGGCAGGGGCCATACCTGAAGAGTGCAAGAATGGAGGGGTGCACGGCCATCAAATCCTGGCACCCAGACCACGCTGGCATTGCTGCTGGTGACTTGGCTTACAGTTACATTGAGAGGCGGGAGAGGCATGGCTATAAAGGAAACAAAGAGACCTTTCAGCAGACACAGAACTGAGCAGGTATTCACATGGAAATGGCAGAGACTTAAGGCTAGAAATGATGCAATGAAATCACTGACAGAAAGGTACAAAACCACATCTTTAGAGAGCGTCCCCAATTGTCATGAATGAAACTATTATTTTAACATGGAACAAGCTTTTGGCGCCCATTCTTTAAGAGTCCAGCATACTTGCTTGGTGTGTACAGGCAGCGGTTGATCTCTTTGATAGCCATGCCAGGGAGTGATGTTTGCACCTTCCCTACTCAGCCCCCTTCCCTGCCTCCTCCACTGCAATGCATGACCCAGCCCTGCCACACAATCGCCCCTGGACCTCCATTATGAACCAAATCAGGGCATTCAAATCCCTCCCCTCATCCCAGTACAGCCCCCCAAAACAGCTCTCCCAGCACCATCCAAAGCGTGGCTTGCAGCAGTGAACCCCAATAAATACCCTGCAGCTGGATTTGCAGTGAGCCAGTGAAAGGTGCCACCTCTGTGTGTCCATTACAAACTGTCCCTGAAACACCTTGGGATGGAACCTGGGCTGAAAACTTGGCATCCTTCAGGCCTGGGATGGATAAACTAGGAAAGCACTCTGGTTTATAGAGGGGCAATTCGAGGCAAAGGTTGTGCCTGGTACACAGTTGATACCACGCTGCAACCGAAGGGCAGAGCCAGGAACACCACCAGGCTTCCAAGACTGGCCATTTTTCAGGTGTTTGCACTTCCTACCACCACCGAGCAGCACCAGAGCACTGGTGATACTGCCTCTCTGCTCTTGCTCTGACCAGACACATCCATCACTTCAGGGGCCAGGAGTATGTTGTTGCATTCATCTGAGCTCTTCAGCTTCCTTTTAGGATCCTTGATGCTTCCCTTTGCCTTCTCTTCTCCCACTGTAATTCCACAGTTACTTCTCATTTTTCCCAATACACCCCTCACCCTTTCTTTTTCACTCCTGAGTCTGTTTTTATTTAGGCATCTCACTCCTGAAAAAATCACTACCTTCATGTCTACTAATCTCTCCCCTGACTTTTTCCTCATTTAAAAATAATCCTCTGCTGCTGCCATAAGTAATACTTTTCCTGCAGCACCTCACCCTGAGGAGCTCTCTTTCAAAAACTGAATGGTCCTCAGGACAAGGCTTTGCCTATAGACCAAATTTTCCATCTCTCCTGAGCTGTATTCAGTGAAAAGCAGCAGCAGAAGAGTAATTGCAAATCAGGATTCCTCCAACTCCATCTTCTACTCTGCCAGAGAGCACCTTTGTCTCTTACTGTACCAAGGACAACCACAATACTGCCATCAGCATCTTCACAGGGTCATCTTGCAGGAGAAATGCATAGACCAAAGCCCCTCCCAGACCTCTACAGAGGGCCTAGAGGAGAGAATGGGGTAGGGATAGATGGTGACACAGATTAACCCTATAAAGCCTTTGTTGTCTGGTTAACCAGTTACCAGGATCCAAGGCAGGAGGCTGCCACCTAGATAAGGACAATATGCATGGGTGGGAGGTGGAGCAGGAGAGCACAGGTCTGGGGGTGGAAGATGGGCAACGAGTTCTTTGCCTTTCACTGAAGGTCTTAGTGAGTTAACTTAAGGCTTTTCTATGCCTTGGTTTCTTTCTCTTTTGATGTTGGGTATTCAGGTGTGTAAGCTCTTTTTTTTTGGGGGGGGGGGGGGGGGGTCAACAAAAATCTTTCTTTCATCCTTTCA
>WUAM01000186.1:914148-939111 GCA_024336885.1 Actenoides hombroni
TGTTTTTTGGTTGTGTGTGTGGTTTTTTGTGTGGTGGTGTGTTTGGTTGGTTGGTTTTGGGGTGGGGTTGGGGTGTGTGGTTGGTGGGGGGGGGGGGGGGGGGGGGGGGGGGGGGCAAAGAAAATCTTGCTTTCACTGTTTACATGGGTATCACTGGAACACTGCCCAACACTCAAAGTCTTTTGTAAACATACTCCTAACTTTTGGGTTTAGTAACATGTCATTTTCAACACTGGGGTGGCAGGCCCAAAGGAGGTATGGGCTATACCATCAGTGAGAAAAAGTAATCAACTGCTAGCACATCCACTCTGTAATGGGAGACAGCCACCAAAAAGGGTCAGCTTGTAGTACTTTCCCCTAACTCTACTATCTGCAGAAGGGACAGATGCTGTTCCCCATCATCCTTTGGGAAAAAACTCCGGATGGCTGTTTCCTGTCGTGTTCTGAAGTACAAGAAAACAACCCTAAATTCTTAACTGAACATACGAAGGAGAGCAAAGCCAGTCTGAAAACAGGACCTTCAGTGTTAACATAATGAGACTTAACTTCCTCTGTGCTTGTAGAGTGGCTGGAACAATGGGGCTTTGTACAGGGCTGGGGACTGTGAGCTACAACAACAGTAATTTTCTGCTTGGAGTACACCCAGCACATTGTGGGCACTACAGAGAATAGATAATGAACAACAACAACAGCAAATAGGAAGAAATGTCAACAGTTTGTAAATATCCTAGCAAAAATATTTGTCTCTGGAAACAGAAGAAACAAATTATTTAATAAATTGTAGAAAGACATCAGAGTCTTCATTAGCAGAGGGATCTGTTTAAGAGAGGAAGGCCCTGATAATGCACATAAGGACAACTACTCCCAGGAGTAATTTCATTTAAGTCGATGTGGTCATGGGATCAAGGACTAAATAAACATCATCTCAACCTGCTCTTGTTCCTGCTGATGTCCTTATTAGGAGCTTTGCTTTAATTTTAATAGGGCCTGTACTAGATCTTCAAAAGTTTTGCTCTTTACAAGAGCCTCATCACTTCCCCAAGTTTATAACCACTCTTTTAGACATATCTTTGAGGCACTACAGAAGGAAATTTTACAGCTACAGGAACGAACTTGCTACTTAAAACCTGGGTTTTTATCTCTAGGACATGTCAAATATTGCTGCAACATTTGCCAAATCACTTAGGTTTGCTCTTCCTCAGCTCTAAAAAGTGCGTGTGTACATGCACAAGTGTGTGATGGGGATAAGTCCCTCCCAAATATGTTGTGTGGATTCATTGACCCCTATGGAGAACTCTGACTAAATGCAATTGCTGGGAAATGCAAAAATCCTGAGGCATTTATCCCATCATCTTATTAACGGTTACAAAAATAAATTATGTATTAGCATTAAAAAAAGAAAAAAAAACCCAACTTGTTTATGTTAAGTGTTACTTCAAATTACAGCATGATAAGAATTTTTTTTTTTTTTAAAGCATAATAGCTTTGTGAACTAAATTCTATTCCGGAATAAAAATATCCATAGAAGGTATGTTCCACAATAACTAATCCCCCTGTGTAGACAAGCCTTTAAGGCAACAACTCCAAACATTTTTAAATTGAGTTATAAATCTTACTAGTCGAGCACACTTCATTCTTGGCATAGCAGTAACCACAATGTCCTGAAGAAAAATACACTGTAAAAGCGGGTGATCTACAGCCTGGTTTTAAGCTACCCTTTAATGAATATTAGTTAATACAACTCTGAGTTCTGATACAGACATAAATGCTTGCGCTTATTTGCTGTGAGCAATAAGCTACCACTTGGAACAAATTATTTTTGTGACATGCCTCTCCTGGAACTGATAATCATGTAATTTAATGCACATTAAAGCATGACTAAAAATTCAAATGCAGAAGCATCTCAACGTGAAGAGAAGAGGGAGAGTTGATTGCTGTATTATCCCCATTTCAGTCACTTGGAAGAACAGTAAACGTGACATCAACTTCGGGTCTTTCAAATGGCAAGCGATGGTGCAACGGCTAGCAATTATTTGTTTTGTAGGAGTTTTTTTAAAGAGCAAAGAATAAAAAAAAACAAACAGTGAGGATGAGCAGACTTCGCTGGCCACTGGCAATCATCTTCTTTGTCTTTTTTCCACACCTAATGTGATGACAGTAGAAGCAAGCAGAAATAACAGCCTCTCTAGCTATAACAAGACCCATCTGTCTCCAAGAAGGAAAGATTTCCCCAGCTACAGATTTATATCCAGCTTCATCTCCTACAAATAATTTGACTGCTCTGACTCTCTCCTTTTCAAGAAGAAAAAAAAACCCCAAACCACGTTATTTGACATCACATTTCCGCTCCTGAATCAGATGTGGTTTAATATCCACAGGCTGGAAGACAGCCCTGCATAGCAAATGGGAACTGCTGTTAGAGCACAAAGTGTTGTTTCGACTGCTGAAAGCTCCAACCGGTGCTGGCTGCTGGCAGCTTCAAGACAATCCCTTGCATGAAGGAGCCCTACTTTCCCTCCCCAGAGCAAACCCGAGTCTCTTGCCCATCTTCTTGCACTCTCTCACCTTTGATTTGAACAGTGGCTGTCCGAGATGAAGACAATCCCTTTACGTTGTGAGCTTCGCAGGAGAAAACTGTGCTTTGATTAATACCTGGAGACCGGCCAAGAAAAGGAAACACAAACAGCTATATAATCCAGCTTCAACCTTCAGCAAGATTTCAATTATGTGTGACATCCGGCTCAAGCTGCAGAGGCAACAGGAGGGCTGCGCTGAGTGCCAATCAAAGGCTAACCACACGTTTTAATGGCAAGAGAATGGCAATGTAGAAGAACTTCCATGGGAGCTTCAGAAAGCGCTGAAAAAGAAGGATAAATCTGGCAGAACAGCAGCTCACAATGCCCAGTTGGTAGATGTCCACTCCTTGCATTCTGGCAACCATCTCTGAAGCAAGGATTGTGCTGAAGCTTGTGCTTAAATAATGCTCAATGCTCTAGACCTCAGCCTGCCACCTGAGCAACAACTATCTTCTAAGCCCAGGCAAACTTCCAACCAGACGCTGCAGATTTCAAGCCAATGCTCACCTGTACCTCACCTTGTAGCAGACTTTTGAAGACATGCAAAGGAAGTATAAGTAAAATGCTACTGCATCAGCACTGAAGCGCTTTCCAGGGGTGATATAATACAAGTGAGGATTATGCTCCCTCTCTTCAAGGAGCATCCATCCATTCATCTATCTCACGAGGTCTGAACATGGCATCATACCGATGTCTGGCTGTTCCAAGATGCATATAGGTATTGCTAACTAATCAGAATTGAGACAGATTTGCAAAGCTGCCTGGAGAAGTGTGTTCAGCTTATGTTTTCACTCAACTCTCAGTTGCCTTGTAGGGCTCTATTTGAGAAAAGTTAAGGACTGACACACTGTGGGCACACAGTTTAGAAGGGAAGAATATTTCAGAGCTGCACAGAGCAGTTTGCACAGGGTCTGGCTTTGCCCTTTGATTCCTCTCCCAAGCCAAAGATTAACAGTATTGTGAAGACGGTGTAGTGGAAGAGAGGAGGGACTGATATAAAGTCAAAGGGCAAAGTATTTTAACTTCCTCCACTCACCCTAGTGAACCAGAGGAAAAAGCTGCCAGCAGCAGTACCTGATGTGGTAGGTATGTCCCAAAGACAGAACCAAACACATCCCTGCCCTGAGGAAAACACAACACACACCACAAACCAAGATCTCCCTGCTCTCTAGCAACATTGCCAGCACTGCTTTCCAAATATAGAAACCCTTTTATCCAAACTACTGCTTGATGAACCTTCTCAATGTTTCATTTCTAGCCACTATTTTATTATTTTCTTCAGAATTTGGTACTTTGCTAAGCTAGCAATGCTTGTTTTCTTACTAACCCTCTTTTTTATCATGCTTTAGCAATCTGACCATGCAACTTGTGTCCTGATACATTTTTTCCTGTTGCAAAGACAAAATCTACCCAAGGGACATCGGTAAGAGCACCGAAAAGTGCAAAGAAAGTTGCTGCTGCTGAGTATATATAATAGCAACTGATTTGGAGAATCACTAGGAGCAGATGCCCTTGAGGCATCCACACCACTGCCCCACAATGACGAGTTTTGTGAGGCACTGTGGGATGAGTTCAGTGAAGGAAGACTTGCCCTTTTTATTGTCTTTACCCTCTCAACTATCAAGTTTCTATTTCAACAGGCAGATGATATCATAAGGGAGCAGTTTTCATTTCCAACTTTGAACAGCATTGAGTGGCTATGTAAGAGAGGGAGCAGAGGAGAAAAAAGATAGAATTGGATAGCTCAAAGGATGGCCAAAGATGTACAGAAAGAAAATCCCACTGAGCGTAACTGTATTAACACTCATGATGAGGCCCCAGAGATAACTCTTAGTTGTAAAACCTTTTCTTTCTAATTAACTAGTTCAACCTTGGCTTACAGCTGCTGAGAATAATAAAGCAGCAGCAAAGAGAAGAAGTAACACAAAGCTGTTGGACTACTAATTAGAATAAAGTTACCTTCAGGAAGTAACTATAAGAATAGCTGCGGTCAGGTCCTGATAAGAGACACTTGGCCCTTCCCTGAAAATGGGCTGAAGAGAGGCCTGAACACCTACTGGCTCCTGAGCTCTTCAGCTGATTCTGCTGGTGAAAGCAGTCTTACCACCATGCACCTCGTTCCTGCTTGGGGCAAACCTCGGTCTCTGAGGATATGACCCAGCCCACTTCACCACCAATAAAACCACTCTAAAAATGTCAAACAATTACATGAGGCGGTCAGGTTGTAACAATAAGAGCATCCAGCAAGCCTGCAAGAACAGAGAGGGGGATAAGAGAGGGGGGAAAGCAGTGCATGACATGGCTCTGCACAGAAATGGGGAGGTGGCATCTGTTACATGTGAACGCTTGGAGATTTCCAAAGTAAATGTCACCAACAGAGTCACTTCATATAACTATCAACACCCTCCACAAGCTGGAACAAAAGAGGCACCCAATGCATCATCTGTCTGGTAGCATCTTTGCCATAGTGCCAGCCCCACCCAAGCTCTGTAAGAGCCTGTGCACCTCAAGCCAGCAGAAAATGCATAGAGCAAAGATCACCCCTCGAGATGATCTGGCTTTGTAGGCGATCATGATCTCTCAACTCTCAATGTACAGTCAAAGATCATTCTCACACTACGTGGCTACCCAGTGTCATTAGACACAATCAGAAGAGCTTTCCTCCTCTTCTGATGCTCAAAGTGATCCCCTGCATTGGCAGCAGCCTTACCTGACACATTTAAGATGGAGGGGGAGATGTCTGGAAGCCCCACTCTAGAGTCTCCCATCCACCATACAATTGTCACTGGTTCAGGGGGACCAACAGCAGCACAGGCCATATGAAATGGGACATTAGGGGATACGGACACATCCTCAGGTTCCACAGTAAAGTAGGGCACACCTAGAAAAGCAACAGACAAGTGATAATCACTGGAGAGACTCCTTCTGTCTCTTGTTTATTTCCACCAATACCAGTGCCCAACACCGGACACCCATCTGCCCTACAGCTATGCCTAATCCGTCTCCCTTCAAGCCCTTCACAAGAACCAAGGGTCAGATATACTGGATCACCTCAGAGCATGAATATCTACATACTCCTGCTAGAAGAAGTCAGAGAGAAAAAGAGTGCTTGCTTCCCAAAATGCCTTTGAAAAACCTCTTTCTCTGAGTCTCCTTCAAGACTCCCTTATGAAGTAGCTTTTAGTGGCAGTATTTGCTGAATTTTTCATCTGGAGAGACTGGAGTTTAAAGAGGCAACAGTCGATAACTTTAGCAGTGGCAGACACCACTTTAAAAGATACCTAATCCAGCTGTAGTTAACTTCTTACCATGCATTACAAACTGAAGCTTATGAATGTGTTGAACTAGTGGCTGTAACAAAAAGAATCCTCCCGGTGAGAGACTGGGATCATTTACAACATTCTCTCCACAGCTTAATTGACTGGAGCCTCCTTCCAGCATGCTCCGACACCACGAGAATCAGGCTGCCTTGGAGCGAGGGGTAATTTGTTCAGAGCTGAAGACTATCCATAGACACAGCCCACTTGATAACTATCTGTTCCCACCATGGAAGGACACCCGCTTGGTACAGCAGGCCTTAGATCAGGCCCATAGGGAGGGAAATGCAGCCGCAGTGCTAAACCACCTCAGGTCACCTCTAAACAGCAATAGCTGAGTGTAACTCAACGTATCAGGGTACATGGTTCCTCTTATGGGCAATGCCAAAACTCTTCTGGTTTCAGCACTCCAAACAAGTAACACAAAATACACCAGGCAGCAGCACCAGTGCTGTCCCTGGCAGGACAGCAAACGTGTACTGCTGGTGGCTGGTGGAAGAGCTGAAGGCCAAAAAGCCAGTTTCCTTTTATGATCAAAATTTTGGGCCTCAACACAGCTGCTACCGACTGCATCTACACCAAAATGAGGTATTCTCAGATGGCAAAAGTGTGTTCTGGAAGCTGCTGATCTGTCCCCTCACAGAAACAGAGGAGCCAACAACACTGTGCACTCACATGCTTAAATTACACCGCCCGTCCCTGGGCAAAAATGAGAGGCCCAAGCAGCCCCAGTCGGTGTGGCAGATGCAAAGCACCTCCAACAGCAGGCAGTTAACGTAGGTGCCTAAATAGGCATCTAGAAGCCTAACTCTTGACATTTGTCCTACGCTCCAGCTGAAAGTGGTGTCCTCAGTCTTTCACTGACCTTCTAGTTGCTGTTAGTGTCTATCAGGTGGCAGTTTCTTTGTGCTTTTCTCATCTCCTTGCCACTCCCTTTAAAGTGGCAAGTAAACGAATGAAGTAAAACAGGTCTAAAAATAGATCCCTTCAGGAATGATGGTGCCTATCTGTGCAAAGGTTAAAGCTCAGGACAGCTGTATCCATCATGATTCACTGCTGCTTTTTGCTTACGTGCTTTCCTTTATTTACTGCAGTCATACATGAACAATAAAAGTGAATAAACTTTCCAGGTAACAGCTGTGACCCCCCCACTTGCTCTGCCCTCCTTCTCCAAGGAAAATTAAAAGGGAAAATACCATGGTTTCTTCTACCTGTCAGTAGGATTCCTGCCTCCCGTGCTTTCACAGTAACACCCGAGGTAAACTTTCGGGAAGATCCTGCCCAGCTCAGCAGGTTTTCTCACTTTGGGAGCAGCCAACCAGATCACACAAGACCACAATTACAAACTCTCATGGTTCAGAGAGTGCAGCTGATTCATCCAGCTCACAAACCTGCACTGCCCCCATATGTGTATTATCTGGACACCTCATTGTCTGTGATATGTTTAACCTCCCAGTTCCTGGTACAAGAGGTGAATGCGGGCACCCCCCTTTCACAGATGCACCATGGAGGCACTAAGCAGCCAAACACCGGGAAAACAGCAGCAAAGCAAGGAAATGAGCCAGTCTATTCCCCGCTCCAAGCCAGCATCCAACCTACGGGGCTGATTTGGTTTTCTACAGCTCAGTTTTCAGATAGTACTAATTCAGGGGGACATGTCCATACAGGTGTGGCTGGGGCTCTGACTGTAGCCACATAGGAGCTGGCAACCCCAGGAACAGCCACATAGTCAGAGGTGTCATTTCAGAGGGGAAGTACTGTAAGAAACATAATCCATATTTTTTAAGATGGCCACACTCTGCAGTGTGCCTCTTAGACTATCTCTCTGGGCATCAAAAGTTCTCATGTTCTCGGTAAGGCCGGAGTCTAGTTTCTAAACAAGAAAACACTTTCAAAATAATTTAGTTTTTGAAAAACCTGAGGAGTGCTTCACATAAGATGAAACATTTTAGCTGTATGACAAAGACAGTTCAAATACCATTGCTACAAACTCTGCCCGAGGCAAACTACCTGAGTGGAACTCGGGTTAGATCACCAGCAGTCCACACTTGTTTTGTTTGGCACACTGAAGGGTGTCTGCACCTACTGAAGGCTGCAAATGACCAGAGTAAAGATCCTTTCTTGTTCAGCTGAAGAGGACAACAGTCATTATCAATACAGCATCCACTTCTAGATAAAGCTGGTATGCCCAGTGATGAAACTCACTGAGAGCTAACAGTGACAGTGGGACTGACTGGCTTCTGCATTCCCTGGTGTTATGCTAACAGCTGACACATTTTTTAAAATCCATCCCTTCACACTACTTGTTATTTTTTAATTTTTTTCCACTAACTCCCATCTCTTATGACTACATGGTGAGTTCAAGTTTAACTAGCTTCTGCCCTACTTCCTTTTCTCATACTGGCAATGAGTTGCGTTTTTTTAGCTTATGCTTCCATTGTAAGCTTTGGCCTTCGTTCCCAACACTCCTCCTTACATAGTTAGAGCTGAATTTTGTGACTTTTGATATTTTTCTGTGCCTGTGCTATCCAGAAGGGCTCCCTGATTTTTCAGACGGCTTAGCACACTGAGCTACCCAATCACTTCTAACGCGCCCACCATGCAAATGCAGCCACCTCTGGAGCAGACCATGGTAACTGGAATAGAAACAGAAACTCTGCACAATAGAGAGCGTTTTCAGCTCTGAACAACTGTCTCCAGTTGAAACTGCACCTGAAAATTTAGGTGGACAAAAGCCTGGCATTGATGGAAGGCAGCAGGTAAGCGTTCCTCTTCCTATGAGAATTGCTATGAATGTTTCCACAGCTGTGACTGAGTGAGACCTTTGCTGTAAGACACCCAGACCACACCACCTCTCAAGACAGCCTCCCTCCTCCCCCTCCTTACAACTGTCAATTCAGCTCTGGCCCAAAATGTTACCTATTACAACCAAAAAGCCACTTCTTGCTGCAAATGCACTGTTCCTGTCAAATTCCTCACCAAATATTAAGCCATCCTATGACTGCTAGCTTCTGAGGACCTAACACGGTCAGGGCTCAAGGGAAATGAAACTAGACACAAAGAGAAGCCCCCAGTTCACACTGCCTTGGGCAACTTTTGGGCAATCATATAGAAATTATTCTTTATCAGGCAAGACTGGACAAAACAGTGCCACATGGAACTGTCACAGCTATGAAGAGCTGATGTACAGAACTTCTCCTGAAGTTCAGAATTGGGCTACAACCATACCTTGCCCTCAAAGACTTGTTTGGCTGATACACAGAACCAGGCTGTGACCTTGCTTCCAGAAGTGGGTTAGACCAGATGATACCCATGGATCCCTTTCAACCTGAACTATCCCATCATTCTGTGAATTATTTAGAGATGAAAGCAACAGTGGATTGAGGGGCTGGAAAGAAATGCATGTGCACTAAAGGATCTTGTTTCCCCATGTGCCAAAATAAAACCAGAAGGTAATGAACTGACAGCTCCTCTTCTTGAAGCTACTCTCCTATTTCTTACTCCTGCTTCGCAGTGATCTCACTGCAGTTAGCAGCAATGGTTCAGAGCCAAGAAGCCTGTCGCTGGAGCAATCTCTCTCACCACTTCCACCTAAAGCATATCGGTGGGTCAGCCCTGAAAGGAAATCAGCACTACTACTCCTTACCTTCCACTATGAGCCACACTTGTTGTGATTCTTCCTTCTTCCCCCCGTTCTCAACCTGGCACCAGTACTTCCCAGAATCTGTCCGCTCGACGGATTTCAAGCTGAAAAAAGTCAAAAGCCATATCGATATTTTACGTGGATAAAGCATGTTTTTGCCCCAAAGGACCCTCCAGTGTTTGGCAAACCAGATGCACGGACAACACCCACTGAGACACAGCCAGCTCTGGAGAGGAGGGCAACAGCCAGCCAGCCAGCACAAAGCGTGAGGCCGAACAGCCGCATCGGGAGGCTCCTCTAAAGTGGGTGGAGGGAATCCTCAGCAGAGCAGACAGCCTTCCTCTGAAATGTCCTTGCAGAAAACCCGCCATTTGCATCCTCTGAGGATAGGAAGGGGTTGGTCATCCCGATCCTGAATCGTGACGCTAGCTAGCCTTCAAGAGAGACAGCTTGGCCTACAATGTCTGAGCTAGCAGGAAACTCCAAATCACAGACCGTCAATGAGCCCGACTGTTCTGCTTCAGGTGACAGGACTGGTGACAGCCTCATTCAGGAACAGATGGGTCAGAAAAGGGCCCCCCTCACCTCAACTGCACTCAGTGTTACTCTTATCCCAGGAGCACCTCACACTCAAATACTACTTGGGCCTCTCAACTTGTCATTTCAGGGGGTTTTGCTGGCCTACTTCAGCACAGGACCTCACCCTACAAACCCTTCTGTGTCCTCCCTTGCTCAGCAACAGCTCCTCTTCTGAGAAGATGCATCCAAACAGGCGAAGGCAGCCACAGGAACTGAGCACCATTCAAGCTGTAGGCCTCCAGTTCAGGGGAGACATTCTGCTCCTTGCTCCGCTGCTGGAAACTGCAGTATCCTCACTGCCATTAGCAACATGACCGAGGCTAGTGTGGTGAGCAAGGGCAGAATTTGCTCCCAAAGCTACCGAAGGCACCGGTGTGACTCCAAGTGCCTGTCAATGTACAAATGCTGATTGCCCCCTGCGGGATGTGCAGCCATGCAGGGATCCTCAGCAGATCTGGTGCCCGCCTTTCTAACACTAGCAGTCCACCTTGGGGAAGGACATCTCAGGAAGGAAGACAGAAAAGGGAGAATGTTTGCTGAAATGCACAAAATGGACCCACTACAGCCTGATTTTCAGAGCTGTACCTTCAAATGGCATCAGCTGTCCTGCCCATCCAGCCGCATGTTCTGAAACACAGCGATCGCAGCAGAGTCACACAGTGGGTGTAGAAATGATCACTTTAGGAGAAGAAAGGAAAAAGGAGAAAAAGATACGGACACATCTACACTTAGCGTTCTAACTTAGCCCTGGTCCTGCAGAAAGTTCTCAGTGGAGGAAAACAAGACATGAAAAAGATAAGACGGAGATTGTGAGGGGCAAAGAGAGTTAACTAGTGGAACTGGGGTGGGGGGGGAGGGTGAGTAAACAGTATAGTTTCAAGACAAACTGTTTTCAGAACATAATGTTATGGAATAGTTTTACTAGGCACAGATTTTTTTTTTTCTCCCTATCAGCATGTTTCCTACAAACAAGCTTTAGCACAGCGACTTTTAGTTGCTAGAACTGCTGACTCTCTACAATGTCAATCCAAAAAACCTAACAGGAGACAAAGCTGGAGCTCAGGGAAGAGTGACTCTCAGTCAGTCAGTCAACAGTTCTGAGCCCTCACGGTGATGGTATGTTTGCTTGTACAAGCTCTATCTATGCACAGAAGAAGCCAGAGCACAACCTTGGGTCTTTGTTTAACTTGGTAATTCCAGAACTAGCTGACATCTCTCTTCTGCTTAAATAAAGGCAGAGAGCTGCTTTGCAGAAAAGAGGTTTTGAACTGATACCATGAAGTGTAAATGTATTAGGAAAGTCTTTGCAAAATGACTCAGTGATGGTTCAGGTGACAAACACTCCTCCCCAAAGAAAGGAGGGGAATGTAGTCCTGGGAGTCTCATTTCAATTAACAATCCTCACCCTTTAGGCAGAGTGACAGTTCAAGACAGAGAGTAAGAGAACAGAACAAGTATGAGAGAGAAAACCTATTTATTTAAGTCAGACCTTAGTCTCCCTGCTGCACCGTAGAACAAACAAGGCAAGAACATCCTATCACCTTGAAGTCACATCTCAAGCATCACAAGCATCAGCAAAGCAACTGTCACCACAGTAGTTAGGAAACCAATATGGTTCTAGCGCTTAAAATCTCAGCCGTCAGTGGCTTCAGTTCTGCTCTCAGTTATGTCCCTTGTCACGCGCTGAAGACCTGAGGACCCTGCCCCGCCGAGGGAAACCGCAGTCGCATAGATAACAGCTGACAGCAGAAAACTGTGCAAAAGTTTCCACGATATCCTTCCTTCTCTGCATCTGTTGTACCTGAGGAAGCCGATCCAGTGTTCTTCATCTACTGGAATGTACACCTGGTCTACGCTTTGCACCACTGCTCCGTCCTTGATCCACAACATCTCGGGATCTTCCATTCCCTCGAGGCTGCAATTTAGTTTCACGGGTTGACCCTGGGACACCTTTAATTTGATTGGAGATCCTGTAAATTTCATACCTAAAAAAAAAATACTACTCCGCCCCACCCCCAGAAGAAGGGGGGTTGGAGTACAGCAAATTACTCTAGGTTGGCGGTCTAGAATTACATACCCTACCAGCACAGGCTGCAGAGGGGGACCGTTAGTCTCAGCACTGCTCTACTAGGTCTGCTAAGCAATAGTCAAAGGCAAGCGCTGAAAGCACGACTGCTGGAGAAAAGCGGTGGCTCAGTGTGTCTGTATGGGGCTTTTTCCAACTCGTGTAACAGCAGGGTGGGCTTCTGCAAAGCACTGCCTAGCAGAGCCAGACAGAACCGCTGGGAGCTTCGTCGTTTCCGTGATCCAGCAGCGCCAAGCGCATCCGCTCCACACCTCCCTCTTTTCCCCAAGCTTGAATTTTAACTACGGTGTTCCTGCGCTGCTAAGAAATCATGGTGCTTGCTCCATTGTACGCCTTTGTAAAGAGCTGGGATACGAAAAAGAATCAATTATGTCTCATTATTCAGCGTACACTGTTCCTCTGCATTACAGACAGCTTTGCAATTTGCTAAACCCATGAAAGCAAAGCCTATTCCACAGCACACCTCGCTGAGGAGCAGAACTGCTTAGAGAACAGATATTTCTGTCGCGTGACGTGGGCGCGTGCTCACAACGAGCCTCCCTAACCCTTCGGTCCAGCCGAAGGACCATGTTGCACCCAGAGCTACAGAGCTGCAACCCCAAAGCAGCAGGGCTGGAGTCGATGGAGCTGCTCAGGTTTACACTGACACAGAAGTGATTAGAATTTGGCCCAGAGCACTGTTACATGTGTGGGTGGACGGGGAGTGTTTCCCTCAAGCAGAAGCAAATATATAGAATGTGTTACCATGAGAAAACACGGAAGCCAACTATATAAGCGCATTTAAGAAAGAAAGGCATATAAAGGAGGAACCAGAGGAGATCAAAGGAGACCGTGGGAAAGCAGGAAGGTGGAAAATAAATGTGAAGCTAGCTTTGTTAGGGAGAGTGGTCATTTCCTATGCAGTGGCACAGGACTGGCAGACCAGAACTGGTCTAGCCTAGTTCAATATTACACCCTGGCAGTGGCCTCCAGATTCTTCAGAAAAAACGATTTCTCCATCACCCTTGTCCGGCCACATATCACAGTACATTACAGCTTCGCGCAGTTCACTGGCCAGTCAGCTTCTCACGGGATGCCACGCTAGCCTACAGAGCCAGGCAAGAAAATGCCAGTTGTGAAATCCCGAGCAACCGGCCCTGTTGCTCTTGAACTCTGTTACAGCCTTACTGGTGATCAAATACAGAGATTTCTTACATGCCACTACCTTTCTCGCCAAAACACCACCCTCCCACAGCCAACGAGGGAGGCAGAGCAACCGCAGAGGGACAGGCAGCAGGGTTCTAACAGCTGGAAGAAGGGGAAGCTAGCGCTGTGGGACCAGCCAGCACTCTGCCACTGGCAGCCGGTACCCAGCAGAGCACCAGTGGTGCTGAGGCAATCCCAATACATGGGCAGAAGGACTTTATTCCTTTCCTTAATGAGATCCACCAGCCTGTTAACAGCTAGCTTCCCACACTCAGCCTTTTGCCTTTCTATCTGCTGTAATTAATTTAGAAAATTCACAGAGAGGATTAGAAAGCTGGTAAAACAATCATTTTCATTTAGTTGCTACAGCTTGTTTGCTAGACTAAGGATTTAATCACCTTGGGTAAGGATGATCTAACCTCCCATTACTTAACTCATCTATAACCCAAATGACACGTCCCAGTGCATGCCAGGAAGCATCCTCCCTTTCACCACTCAAAATACTGGAATAAAACAGGAAAGCTCCAGAGCAGCTCTCTCACTGTTAGAGAAAACTTATGTAGCCAGGCTGCTGAACACGCGCATAAATTACACTGACAGACACTTTCATTGCAGGTGCTTTCATGAAAAAGCAAACTACTCCTCGGCTCTCCTCAGACTGTGCCCTGCTGAAAGAGCCGCAAACTAAACCAAGTGTTGTTAGCGACCCTTTATGGTTTCCAGTTCCCACACAAATGAATGATGTAGGAAATCAATACACAGTACGAGTGTTCGACCCGAGTTATAATTCTCCACACTGCCCAAGTACAATCCCTCCGTCAAGATCAACTGAAATGAAGAAATACGGATCAGGGAGTTTTAATAAATTCACAGTTTTTCGACAAAGATGCAGTTTTAGCTGCAGCATCTCTTCCTGCAGGTATCAGGAAGAAGCACATAGGAGGCCAATATGGATTTTAATTTCCATCTACTCCTCCTTCACTCTCCCACTCACGATTTCTCATCTGATAAGATTCTTGCCAGTGCAAGAAATAATCCAAATAGGCTCCTCCAAGCCTACCTGCAAGAGCTGCAGGAGTTGAAATGTACAGCTAGGAAATAAAATTATAGTCAATTTCTTATCAAGCAGCTGTCTGACAGAACTGACAGCAAACGAACATACCAGTTGTCAAAATACATGACATATCTGTTTGTTTGTTTTTTAAACTTGCGACCTCAGAATATTTTGATTGCTAGGAATGTTAAGTGTGTTTTTTTGTGAAGTTATTTTGAGAGCAGAGAGAAAAAGAGAGGAAGATGTCTATTCATGCATGCCAAGGCTTTTCACTCCTCAGATTCCTCAGGACCCTGATCTAGCGACCCAGCCTGCACCCCAGCCCCTCCAGCTCACTGTCACCACCGCACATCGCTCCCCGGGAAGCCCGGAGCCAAAACTCCCGGCGAAGTCGGCCGGAGGTTGGCCCGGGCGCAGAGCGGCTCTCACACGCTGCCCGTCCCTCCCGACTCGGGGGTGAAACTTCGCGAAATGAGTTCGGGAGGGAAAAACAAACAAAAGCCTCTCAGGAATGCGTTCGCGGCCGGCTTTCCTCGGCGGCGATCCGCGCTGGGCAAATACCAGGGCAATGCCTCAGCAAACAACGAGGAGGATTATTTGGGCTGCCGCTTACTACTCTGCACTCGCAGGCCAGCGGGCGAGGCTCGCAGCACCTCACACGGCCGGGGCTATCGACGGCGCCACGTAGCTGGCCCAGCCGCTGGACCCACCGCCGCGGCGGAGCACCCCGCGCCCGGCCGTGGGGAGGCGGGGGGAGCCCAAAACGGCGTCCAGACTCCCACCTGTGGCTGCCTGCGGCCCCGCGGCCGCCACACCGCACCCCTGCCCCGCACCAGGCCGCCCGTGCCCGGCGATCCGTTCCCGGGCACCCAGCCGCTGTCGGCGGGACGGCCCTGGACTCGGCGCTCGCCCTCAGCGGGCTGCCGACACCTGTAGAGGCGGCGCGGCAGGAGCTGCCCGCGGGGGTCCCGGCCGGCAGCGGGGCAGCCGCTCCTCGCGGCCCGGCGGCGGGAGCCGTGTCCCGCAGCCCCTCCCGCCGCGCCCAGGGCGCTTGGAGGGGAGACGCTGCCCCGCCGACCCCCGCCCTCAGCCGCGGCAACCGGCAGAGGCCGCCCTCCCCGCCCGCCGGCGGGCTGTTAGCCCCTCTCACCTGCCACGGCGGCGATGTCCCGGAGCGCCGCAGCCCACAGTCCCAGCAAGAGGAGCCGCGGGATCGCCATGCTCCGCTTCAGCTCCATCGCTCCCGCACCACCATCCTCCCCTCAGCTCCCGGCGCCGCGGGGGGCTCCCACCGCCCGCGCAGGCGGCGGCAGCGGCTAAGGCAGCCCCGCGGCGCCGCCCGCCACTGGACTCTCTCGGGGAGGCTGCGGGGACGCTCAAACTTCTGGCTGCGGCTCCGTCCGGGGCGAGAGGCAGGAGGCCCCGCCGAGGGGGGCGATGGCGAGGGTCGGTCGGGTCCGGTCCGGTCGCCGCCGGGCAGTCTCCCCCTGTCGGCGCGTAGCCGCTGCTCGGCGGCTCCTCCGCGCGCGTCCGTCCGTCCGCCCGCCCGTCCGTCTGTCTGTCCCTCCGTCCCTCCTCAGCCGCCGCCTTCTCCTCCAGGAAATGGCGCTCTCGGGCGGTCACCGCACGCTGTGCTCCCCCTCTGACATCACGCTCATGAATATACATGAGCCGGGCGCCCGCCGCCTCCGGAGCGGCGAATCACCGCGCCCACCGCCCCCGCTCCGCCGCTGCGGGACGAGACCCGGCGGCGCGGACACCGCCACCGCCCGCCCCGCGCCGTGCCCGGGGGCCGGAGCCCTCGGGACGGGGGAACGGGCCGGGCCGGGAGGGGTTTGGGAGGCGGCGCCCCCCCCCGGGGCTGCTCCACTGGGCGGCCTGGTTTCCAGAGCGCCGGGAGCGGCTGACCCACATCCGCGGGAGCTGCCGGGTCACCGGGCAGGGGTGGGAAACCAGGTCGCTTATTCCTCTACCTACACATGGAAGCAGTAGGCCATCCTGGCCCCTCAGGAGCCCCCCACGCATCCTCCAGCCCCCCAGAGGAAGAGGCCATGGGGCCACCACCGGGGCTCGCCACACACCCCACACCCCCCCGACCAAGGCTCTGCTGCATGGGCAGCACCTTGCCTCATGCTCACAGCACCTCCAGCCCCATCTTCTCTGGTCGGCTTCCTTTGTCTCCTTGCCTTGACCACACTCCCCTCACCAGCTGGACCCCATCTCAGGGGATGCCAGGCACCCCATCCTGGTGCCTGATCTGTGGAGATGCACCCATGCCCTTCAAGCAGGGTGACCTTGGCCTTGCCCTCATTTCTGCTAGTGGGAAAGTAGGGAGAGGTCTGAGGAAGGAGATCTCTGCTGCCACAGAGTTACTAGCATGGTGTGGAAAAAGTCACTGACAAACAAACAAACAAACAATCTGGTGCTGCCTTTCTGTAGGAGTTATGGTGAGAATCTGGGTTGAAAGGCACCATAAGGAGCAGTATCATCACAACACGATGCAGCTTTCAGTGCTGCCACAGCCATCAGTATGCAAAACTTACCTAGCAGCTCCTGCAATACTCTGGAAACCTGGAGGAGTGCAGGGAAACTGTGATATCCCAGTCAGGGAGATGGAAACTGAAGTACGACAAGCTCACGTAAATTCCTCCCAAACTCTGATCTTTCCTGCCCCATCCATTTGCATTTCTGATAGGAGTTCCTACGGGACTGGAGCAACGCCAAGAAGTTTTCATGAGTGGAATGGAAACGTCACTCCCTCCCCAGTGCCTCCTGCCGCAATGAGGCTGACGGGAGGAGACCCTGACAAACCATCCGTCCAAGAGCTTGTGGGAAGCCTGGATGCTCTTGGGGAAAAATCATGATGTGCCTCTTGCCGGGATCACGATGGCTCTTGGGCAGAGAGGATCCGCACCGGTGTTTGCTGCAAGCTTTAGGCACACCTACCATCGCTGCTCCCTCTCCCCCATGTATCCATATATACCCATCTGCCCGGGAGTGTGGCGTGTGTCTGCACTTAATCACGGCCACGGTGCCTTCCAGAAAGTAGCTACTTTTGCAGATTTAAGTTGTCACATGAGAAAAAACAATGGCCATTAGAATAATGCTATGTTTCTTCGACGTTTTCTTTCTAAGGATTTCTTCCAGCCTTACAATTTGCAGAGGCCCTGTGGGCTTGGGGAATGCTCCAGTATACAAGCAGGAGAGAGGAGGCACAGGCGAGCGCTGTGGCTGGGGAGACAGCAGCTGAGAGTGGCTTGACTCCAGGCTGCGTGCCCGGAGCACAACTCTACCTTGATGGGCATGTTGTGCTTCATCCAAACATCATGTGCGATGCTCCCAAAAGCTTTGGGAAAGGGAGGGATAAGGGCAAGGGGAAGGGAGCTTTTATCTGCAAAGAGGAATACCTGGTAGAAAGTTATTGTAGCATGGCACAGGCCAGACTATGGTCTGGTGTAAGAGAGCAAAGCTTTGCTGGAAGCAGTAAACCAAAGAGATTTTTCACCAGCAGGGGATCTGGTTTCAGCTCTTCTGAAAAGGGCTTTGTGTCAACAGTGATAGGCAGGAAGAGCCATATGAAAATTGGACTGAAATCCTGCGTGAGCTGCCAGTTGGAGTGAAAACTGCTGTGGGAAATCTTATGGAGGAGTGCAATATTACCATGCAAAAATCAAAGGAACTAGTGAAACCAAAATGCTTTTACGAACCAAAGACAAATAAACTCTCTCAGACTCTTGTGGCACTGAATTAAGCAACGTGGCTTTGTTCTACAGGCCATAACACCAGTGACAGCGCTTGCTGCTCACACGCACAGGACACAGCACAGTGGCTCATAAATGACCCAGTGCCTTCCTGGCTTGTGTCCTTTCCTTACTTCTGTTGCAATAGTGTGTTGTTACATCTCACCAGACTTGCTGAGCAGTGTAGGCATACTCTAGAGAATGCCGGAAGAGAGGCACAATCATCGAGAGGTGAATTGTCAGTGCTGGAAGACTTCTGAGGATGAAGGAAAAAGGAATAAAAGGAGGGAGGGAAATATTTGCTGGACTTCCTCACCTTCCTCTGCTGTTCGGCCTCTTTAATTATTGAGCACCAACAGGCCACAGATGGCTTGTCCCAGTGAGAAAGCACCCCAAAACACCCATTTCCACATGAGAAGCCATAGCCCTAGAAGTTCAGCAGAAGCTGCTGGCACATGCCACTGCTCCATTGTCAAAGTTGTCAGCTGCTTCATTTGCACTCGGACTCAAGAACCTGTCCACTTCATCCTCTGACTTGAGATTTGAAGAGCAATGTTATCCCCTCTGCCTCAGAACAGATCCCTCATCCTGCACCAGGAAGCTGTGGCAATGGCAAGAGCAATGATGAAGTGGTGTTCCAAGCCACAGGAGTACCTCTGCTCTACCGTGTAGGAGACCCAGGATGGCTGTTCAGGTGCTTCCCAAGTGTTGTTGTTTCTGTTGAATCCAGCATATTCAGCCCTCGGCCAGAACTGCCCCCAGCTTTTTGGTCACTGCTAGAGGCTACAGCAAGTGACAAGAGGGAGCTCTGTGTGTGATGCTTTTTGCAGCTGAGGGATGGCTTCTCAAATACATGCCCCAAAGTTGAGCCAGAACACAGGGAGTGAGGAAGCAGAAACCCTCTTCTAGACTTTCCAAACTCTGCCAAGGACACAGATTGAGAGCTGCTGGACATTACAGGATTTTGAGGGCACTGAAAAGGTTATACTGGGCATAAACTGTCTCCATTCTCTGCCCAACCCATCATAATAATGGGATTGACAGAGCTTGTTCATGACAGATAATAATACTGTTTAATGTGGCCACTTCTGAGGACCCAAATATAATTCTCCATCGTGAAATACATATGGGACCAAACTGGCCATGCCAAAGACCTTGGACATGGTATTTAAAGCCACAGGTGGCTGCAGCATCTCCCAAGACTGAAACTCATCTTGCCTGTGTCTGGGCTAAGCTTGCCATAACTGAGTTACACTGCTCATTTGGGAATTATCTGAGCTGCAGATGGACTCTGTTCTCTTTTAATTTATATTATTGTACCATGTCTTCCTCTCTGCTTGCTTGTCTTCCTCCCTACCACCTCCTTCAGTAAGAAACTGTGTTGAAATTTTCCAGCTTCTCTGTTTCGTGGTTTCAGCCTCCTCCAGCTCTTACATCTTCCATATGTGCTGGTTTTAACTTTCTGTGTGAATGAAGAGGAGGATGGAGAACCATATTAAAACCTTGCATTTACTTCGTCTTCAGAACACAAATAACTTAGGGATAAGTCTGAGCTTTGACTTCAGGCCTGATCCCTTCCCAGTTCCCAAACTCTCCCAGCTCTGCCTGGAGGTGGTAGGTGTCATGGTGTAGACGGGGGACTAAGACTGGGTCACTGTAGGGTGGATCTAAGTTTGGACTTTTCTCTAAGTTTCAGTGTTATCCAGTTTGGCTCTAGCCCAACCGTAATCATTACCCTAAGCCCAAACCTCGTTCCTCCACGCGTCTGGGATGGTTATTCTTTTTTAGAGGTGATAAACTAACACATCATATGTGTTATCCATCTTTTGCAATAAACGCCAAGCTGTCAGAATGAAAATGTCACATAAACCAAACATAAAGTATTTACATTAAAAAAGACCAACTCATGCGAATTTAAACAACCTTTCTGATGGTGGCATCATTTGCAGCAGGTTAGCCAGGTATCGCCAATATTTCTATTTCTGGAGTTGAAATAAACACAGCACATCAAAATGGAGTCATCAAACCAAAACAAAATGTATTTTAACGTGGTGCAACAGTCAATGCCATAAGAAATCACCATATAAGTATGCAGAGTTATACATAATCTACACATACTAATATGACTTTACAAATCTCATATTACATGTAGTTACACACAGAACAGGCTTGGGAGGAAGCATTTGTTGCCAGCCCCTCTAGGGGCTTGGTTTCTCACCTACTTGATGTTGGGTGTGACAACACTTCGTTTTTGAAAGTGACTGTATTGCGATTGTATTGCATTCTCCAGTGAGTCACGGTGGATAATCATCTCCACCATCCACACGACAAAATGGTATGGAGCTTGCTCAGCACATGACCATCTCTTGCAGGATGGAGGTTTGGCAGGTGCAAGGTCCCTGGTGGGTCCTCACTGTGGCCATAAGCTTCTTGGGTTGGTCCCTGACTCTGGGCGAGTCTCCAGCCAGGCCAGGAGGGCAGCCCACAGCTCAGAGCGCAGCGGTCCACCCTGCCAGGACCGGACACCCTCTGGGGTTGGCATTGCTGGGACTAATTCCAGAAGGTGCTGCACCTGCTCCAGGGGAAGCCTTGTGAGAAAAGCCTGGAGCCCCAGAAGGAGTGGCTGGTGGGGCTGGCTCCCAGCTGTGCTCCCTGCTTGGGGCTGAGGTGGCATCACATCTTGCCTGGGAAGGCGGCAGTGGGCTACAGGCCAAAAGCCCTCTCCAGGGCACACAGAAAGCTGAAAGATAATGTAGAGCACTCCTGCAACTGCTCTAATAGACACTGCTGTGGGTGGAAGAGCTTTCTAACAACTCCTGACTATCAGTGGGAGGGTTAATAACATATTTACCTTTCCCTTTCCAGCCCCTCTCCCCCTATCCAGCCTGTGCTGCTCTGAGCTAGTGGTAGCAATGAAACAACCACAAAACAGACCCACAGTCCTAAAAATAGTGGCACTAACAGGGCACTGATCTACATTATGGCTCTCAACGATTGCTAACAGGGGTGGAGCTGGACAAGGTTAAATACAGCTGGAAACGCAGCAGTGTCTCTGCTGCAGACCCAGCAGGGCAAGGTGAGTAAAGGGCTTTTTGTTTTATTGGTGTGTCACTGCTCTGGAAAGAAAGTCCTCAGTGCTTCTCGGGGTCATAGCCTGTGGTCGTGTGAGTAGTCAGTGGCATTTGTGTCGTGAATGCCTTATTTTTGCTTAGTGGAAGGCGATTACACCCTGAAAGACATCCTCACCAGCAAAACCCCAGAAAAACTGGAAAGCAGAAGCGAGAAAACGGAACACAAAGGAATATGAGGGTAAAGTGAGAGGAACAGAACATGAAGAAAGAAGGTAATAAAAGAGAGAAGAGGAGGAAAAAAGAGTGGTGAAAATAAAACAAATAAAAGACCTTCTCATTTGGGGTTTGCAGGAGGTGACTCAGTGCCTGCAGATCTGAATTCTCCTTCTGACACAACTCTGGCTGGCCGCATGCTGCGTGCCTTGCTCCATCTGAGTATCCTACCTTGCAGGGCATCCAAGAGGGCATATATACTGCAAAGCACAGGCTTTATAAATCCTCCAGCAGCAACAGAGGTCAAATGCTGTGACTGAAACGTAAAACAAAGACTGAGGGCGGGATGGGAGGAGAGGAGGGGAACTGAGGAGCAGGGTAAGATTAAGGAGGGGAACAAAAGACTCGGGAGACCAGCCGAAGGACAGGGAGAAGATCTTGAACATGAGCTTAGCCATCGGTCAGAGTAACTATGTCCTCTCGCAACGGCAAGGGAAAGAGCTGAAGCTCATCCTTCCGACCTGCTGTGAAGACCAACACGTGCGGACTCCCTGCTGGTGGCACCTCTGCGAGCCCCATCCTGAAGCAGAGGAGCCAAGAAACCATGGAGGCCTATCACAGAGAGGTTTCTAGACAGGACGAGCGCCTGATGTAGAAATGCCTCCCGTCCTGCCCCTCTGGCCTGTGCACAATCAGGACAGGGAAGAAGCGGGCATCGTGGTAGGTGGGGGGGTTTTCGTTGACAGCCAGCTGACTGGAGTAGGAGCAGCATTGCTCATCCTGGCAGCCCCGGTCTGCGATGCTGCTGCTGCGGCTCCTCCAGAGACCTGTCCTGTGGGAGCCGTGGACGCGGCAGAGGGAGAAGCGGCTGGTGTTGAGGGAGACACGCGAGTTGCCGCTGCAGCTGTGGAAAGCGTGGCGTGAGAAGATGGAGGAGGTGCTAGAGGCACGGTTGCAGCGTTCGCAGCCGTGGGCCGTTTCACTGTACCGGCACACTGTGTAGCTGTTGTAGGCTGGGGAGTTGGCCAGGTCCATGAGCATGGCCTCTGAGTAGCTGGGGATCAGCTGCCGGTTGGTGCAGATGTGCCACTCCAGCTCAGTGCTGTCCTGCGTGGCATCTCGGGGCATGCGGTACCGGTACAACGGCTCCTCAGCCGTGGTGGGTGCCGTGTACTCCAGGCCCAGCAGCTTCTCCACGTGGTAGTGGACGTAAGCAGTCCGATACTCTATAAGTACCCTGAGCGGCCATGAGATCATCAGGATAGCTGCCACCCAGAAAGCATAGTGGGACACGTACCACGGGAGGTGATCTGGGTCCCCATAGGCCATCATAAGCTCTTTAAAGTCCACATTTTTGAGCTGCATACCTTCCCTCACCTCCATGTAGTCATCCAGCCCCTCAATCTCTGTGAAGAAGTGAGCCCTCTGAGTCAGGTAAGAGTTCTCAGACTCAATGTTGGCAAAGCTGAAGCACTTGGTGAACCTCAGCTTGGTAGCTGTGTAGCTCTCCAGGCCCAGAAGCTCCTTAGAGATGTCCTTGTATCCACAGTGAGAGTAGTCAAACTCAGCTTCAGCCACGTGGGTGTTGACCCTCTCATGGTAGACTTGTGTGGTGGTGTAGGCATCACCATTGCGGTACCGGGTCACCTGCCGGGTTCGCCGCACAAAGTGGTAGCTGATGGCCTTCCACCAGATGCATGGAGTGGCTTGCTGCATGCGGTTGATGCATTCATAGACACTGTCCACGTCTGCCTTGTACTGCAACTCTCTCTTGACGTGGCAGTGCCAGCACTCCACCAGATACACTACGTATAGCATAGAGAGGAAGGCCAGCGGGATATAGACATAGCCGTCCGAGCACGGGCTGTCGTGGTAGATCATGGACTTGCCCTTGAAGGAGCTATCGAAGCTGAGCTTAGTGACCCGGGCCAGCTGACACCAGGCCACTGCACCCAGGCAGCCGTACATGAGGATGGAGAGGAGGAGGCATTTCCAGTGGGACTCTCGGCACATGCAGGCACTCAGGGACTGCTTCACGGGGCGTTGCTTCAATCACACCACCGGGGAGGGAGAGAGAAAGACAAAGAGAGAGCGAGGAACCCGTCAATCATGCTGCTTTGCACAATGCACACACTGACTGTTGCCTTCAAGACTGCGCCTGGCTTTGCTCTTGACTGCCTGAGGACTAAGACACCACCCTACTTAATGTAAACATGAATATAAACAGAAACACCATCCCAGGGACAGAGGTGTCTGGACAAAACTCCTTCCTTGCTTCTTCCCGTCTCTGGGAAGTTGTGCATGCAGCAGCGACTTGCTGCACCCGCACCCTGGTTGGATGGGACCCTCCACAGGGGACAAGGTGGGTCCCCATGTCCTTCCCCGTGCCTGAAGCCAGCATCATCTATGCACCCTGCCATCTTACAAGACAGAGGGCTTCGCAGCACAGGAGCAGCCAAAAACACAGGGCTGTGGACTTGGCCCTTTACTTTGCAAGTGCCCAGCGCCTGGGTTCCCACATGGTGCTGCTGGGTGGGGAGTCTCAGGAGCAGTGTCCATTGCAAGGCCACAGTCCCACAGGTCATGCCAGTGCAAGGGGACCAGAACTTCGTGGAGCTGTAGCTGCTGCCTGACTCAGAGCTGACTCACACCCAACCCTGAAACCTACCAAATGATCGACACCATTTTTCTTGGAGGTGAGCCATCAGGAAAATTACTAGATTCAAGCACATTTAGTTGAAAAAATTGTCAGGATTACAGCATGGTGCAGCATAGCTTCAGGCTGGTTAGTAGACTAGCTCTGACCTAAAATACTTGAAAGCTTAAGCATTGGAGCTTATGGAGTGTATGTGTGAATATTTAAAACGTAGCACATCCCTCTCTTTCAAGTCCCAAAAGTCGGTCTGGGAGCAGATCCAGAGTTCGCACCCTCGTACTCCCTTGGCAAGATTGCAGTCCTTACCCCAGCCACGGTGCAGTGAATCAGCTGCAGTGTCATCCCATGCTGGGCTATAATAAAAAAAGCCAAACGGAGCCAAGCAGCTATAGCAGAAGTGGTGTTGTCTCCTTGCACAAGCAGCAGAAGAGTTACACCAGTGGCTGCCAGCCACCCATCAGCAGAAAGCATGTGAAGCAAGACCCCCGCTGCCCTGGTAAGGTGATGCAGGGAGCTGTCTGTGTCCCTTCTGTCACTGCCATCCTCTGCCTCCCCCTAACTGAGGAAATGACGGTGAGCAAGCAGATACACAGTGATATTCATGCATCATCAGGGCCTCTGTTGAGCCTAATTTCATGCAAAAATAGAAGGGCACTGTTACTCCTTCTCCCAAGGGGCCACCTCTAATGCATCAAACTGCTCCATAGACGTGAACAGATACTAGGTTTGGGAAATGTTTTCTCTCTTTTCCTCTTTTCTTTTTTCTTTTCTTTTTCTTTTTTTCTTCTTTTCTTTTCTTTTCTTTTCTTTTCTTTTCTTTTCTTTTCTTTTCTTTTCTTTTCT
>WUAM01000186.1:939211-962590 GCA_024336885.1 Actenoides hombroni
AATAAATAAAAAAACACCAAAAAAAAAAGAAAAAAAAAAAAGAAAAAAGGGAAATCCTGTTTCCATTAAAGTTAATGAATACTTTTCTATTGTTTCCAGCACAGGCAAGATTTCCCCATAAAACAGAACACTTACATAAACTCAGTCTGATTACTTGGCAGAGTCACAAAATAATGTCAGTGTCTTTGCCCATAGTTTCAAGGGGAAGAGAGCTCTTCCAGCCATTTTTAAATTTCAATTCTATATGATGACATTATGAAAGTTTTAGATATTTTCCAAGTAGCTGGGATAATTTAGAAAGGAAAGAAATCAGTGAAGAAACCAACTAAGACATATTAGACTATCTTGTTTTATTGCATTTTGTCTTTGATAATCCAGTGATATATATTACTGTCAATCCTGTAAAAAGATTTCAACACTATCAATTTGCTACAAATGCTCTGCTGAACTGATGTTTTTATTGACAACGCACTCAGCTGATTGATCAGCTGACAACTAACAGCAGACAAATTCAGATTTCATCAAATGAGGGGATAGAAGGTAAATCATGGGATTACCTTTAAATTATTCTTCTGGTGTTCCTGTACATCTCAATATTTGTCGAGTGTACACTTGTGCTGCTGAGGACGAGTCACATAAATGAAATTCGTCTTCCGTTTTTTTCCATAATCCTGCAAGAAGAAGTGCAGACCTCTGCTTTCACATGAAATATGTAAGAAAATCTTCCTGATCTCAGTAGAGGGGGCATGAGCTTGACAGAAAGGAGTGAGCTCAACTACCTGAGCTCTAGTGTAATGCCCAAGGGGGTCAGTAATGAACTGGACAGTCTAGCTGAAGGTAATCTGGTGTGGACTTCAATTATGCTCTGTTTCATCTTTTCTGTAGCCCCTAACTCCTCCCCTGTGAAGCAGCAAACTAAACCAGAAGACTCAACTAGATTAGATGCAACTTGATCTTATCTGTATCTGTACAACTGAAATCACTGTAGCAACAGTGCAGCTTAGGAAGTCCCACTGAGACCTGTCCTCAAAAAAACAGAATAAAATTTGAGACTAACTCCCAGCACCAAAAGCCATCAATAACAGAAGTGCCTGCTGTGTGTTAGCCAAAGGGATAAAATGTCTGAGAGTGCAAAACCTGAAAGTAGTAAAACAGACAAACATACTCTCCATGTTGCTCTCCAAGTAGGCAACAGCAACTCTATAGGTATTGTCAAACTGTTCTGTAACATGGCATTGATCTTTAGGTACCTTGTTGCACAAATCAGTAGAATGAATATGATGAGAGACAGACATGTAGACAGGCTGAATGTTAAACCAAAGAAAAATAATCAATAAAGATAAACTTGTGGAGAACATAGAGAAGAAGGGATCTACACTCCAGAAGGGAACATATAAATAGTACATAGAAATATGCTTAAAATGCTTAACATGGAAAAGAATATCCAGATTTAAATTAATCCTAACTTCTAACAGTCAATTCCATAATTCTCATAAATCATTGTCAAAAAAAAGTGCTAAACACATTTTTCAAAACTTATTAAACCAGATGTATTTTGGTGACCCTGAAAAAATGGAGTAGGGTTTTATTAACTTACAGGTAAAAATGGTGATCCAACAAGATCAGTCATTGCTAATTCTTCTAGTTCTGCTATAAATCCCTGAAGTAGTATATAACATCCCTGACATTTTCTAGAAGTCTGACATCATGTGATAAATACTACTGGAAACAAAATTAATGGATCAATTAGACATCCGTATCTCCTTATTATCTGTGTGCATTTTCAGCTTTTTATAGCAACATGAAAGCCATAAAAATGACAAGGCCCATTTTGTAGATATTTATGGGTAGATACTCCATCAAGAGAAAAAATTGCTTCCTATCATCTGGGATAATATGGTTTACGTTTAGCAAAACCTACAGTTTATACCTTTCAATACTCATAGAAATACTATGCATATAGCATGCATAACCAACAGTACAGACTTTTTATTTATAACTGTAATAACTATAAATAAAGTATATATTTTTATATATATTATACATATATGGGTGTGTATATATGTGTATATGTACACCTGTACAAATTTTATTTGATTTCTTCACAAGAAAGGGCAAATTTACAGTGTTCAAGACAAAATTCAGCTATGTCAGACTACTTCTGTGCTTCCTATAAAATTTATTTCTTAATGGTTAAATAAATACATTTTCCTCTAACATGACTGAATGATGACTTAAACAAAAATTCACTGTGGATAAATTATTTGTTCTACTTCTCTTTATTGTTATGAATTTGATTTATTAGTGATGGGAGGGTAGAGAAAATATAGCAGAGGGAGTGTTAGGAAACAGTAATTGTGTGTTGAATTCTACCAAGCTGCACTAATTCTGAGTTCCTCACTCACACTACATTGATGATACTTGAAAACCATCAAGCAAAAGGTAAGTTGTTTCATTTGTATTCTACAATTTGAATGACTTTCATAAAAATTATTAGAAGATACAAGTAAGAAAAAACGGATGTTAAAATACAGGGGGAATGGGACTGAGTAGGCAAGTCTCTTTCAGAGAGTCCTCAGTACAATCCTCAGTGGTCACTGACTCAATCTGCAGCAAGAAAACTGGTTTTCGGGCCAAGAAGAATAGTTCTTTTTCCATCTTTCTTGAATTTACAGCATCAAAACACAGCCCAAACATTCAGCTGAGCAGCTTTGGTTTGGTCCATTATGTCTTCCAATTCAATCAAGAGTCTATTTATGATTAGTGTAACTTCTCAATTAGACTCTCCTATATACATTCTTAGCATGCACAAGTCATTGGGGAGAACAGTTGAAGAGCCAAAAGGAAAATTGACTGAAGTCCCCACATTAGTATTAAAAAAAATGTAAAGCTATACCAGCATCTGTGTCCTTGAGCTGTTTCTCATTTTCTATTAGAGGTGTACCTGAGAAGTCCCAAGGGCTTAAATAGGTGGAGTTGGCTCCTCTGGCTTCCCTGACAGCTGATTATTTTGCAGTCATTGCAACAGCTGATGTTTTTAAAACTGGCAGGTTGCATTTAAAAAAAACAGATGGGTATTTTATGTCTCCAGTTTGCTTTCATTACAGTGCAACTCACTGTATTAATTTTCAAATGGGAAATGATGATTGATTATGGCTGGGGAAAGGGAGGAATTGGGAAGGCCTCAGAAATGCCGTGGGTTCAGCATCAAAAAGCAATGAGCAGTTTAAAAAGATAATAGACAGAAATGACCATGAAATATCAGTTGCATCATTACCATCCCTCAGAGGAATCCTGATAAGGAAAACAGCTAAGAAAGCACTTTGAAATCCTCCAATGGTAACAAACTGTTATTACTATTATAATTTCCCTCCCTTCTGCAAGTCGGACGGTTTATTCACTGGAAGTCAAAATGACTCACTGAATGGGCATGTGTTTGTGCCTGATCGCAGGCATGGAGAAACCTCAGAAGATCCCTGGCTTTAGCAAGGAAACGGAGGAAGGAATTGGTGTGCTGCTGCTGCTGTGCTCACAAGTGCTTCTCACAGACCCTTGTAGCAAAACATGGGGGCTCAAAAACTGCTCCAGCAAAGCTCAGTGGTTTTGTTTCAACCGTTGCATTTCCCTGAAGGCTGAACCAAAGCACTCAGAAGAGAAGAAACGCTGAGCAGGGCCTCTCCCAGGACAGGTCCTTAGGCACTCAGGCCAGGCCAAGCTGCTCAGAGCCAAACAGTCTCATTTTGGACACAGGTGTTGGACTCAGCCTTAGAGAACCCTCAGAGGGTGGTTCAGCCAGCCTGCGACAAATGGACATTAGAAATAGGTTCAAATAATCCTTCCCATGGCTCTCTCAATCCTTGCATTGTCATTTTTCCTGTGTAACAGGCACCCTGCACTGGTGTGCATGCTCTGCCGTCCCTGTGCCAGCTTGGGCCCTTTCCTTGTTCAAAGGCAGCAACGCACCCACTGGGAAAAATAGGTTGGGATGTGCTAGCTAAAGGCCAGGTACAGAGGGTGACCTGAAGGAATTAAATGACTAGGAGGTATTTTGGGAGACAATGAGGGACCTTGGACTGAGAGGTAATTCAGGTCCAACATCTGTATCCAGGCAGACAAACAAATGAGACTTTCTTTGGCATCCATAAGTGTAACCCTTGGCAGCTGTTAGACAAAACTGGCCAATATCCTCTGTGAATGCAGTAATAAAACATGTCCTGGTATTGCTAGCAATGATGTCAGCAAGTTATTGTTCTTTAAATGCTGCAATAACATTCATGCATGAGGAGCACAACACTGAAGAGAAGTTTCACCCTTGGCCAAGCTTATCCCTGCTCTGACTTCCCTGATAAAAGAGGACATACAACAGGCATTAATTGCGTCTAGTAAGTCCGAGTGCTTTGGACATTAATGCAATTGCTTTCTTTGATGGGAGGAGGAATGTGACTTATGTAAGACCAAGAAAACTACATACCTTCTTACAAAGTAACAAGTACATTGTGTGCTGAGACAAAGGCTGCAGAAAGAGGAGGCAATGGTCATATCTGGGATCTTCAAACATCATCCTTGGCCATGCTTCTAACATGTCCTTGACCATGCTTTTATATGCCTGTATAAACTAAACACATCTGAAGAAATGTGCAGCTGCAAGGATGAGTGAAGCACAACAATGCCGGAGGAGCAGAGCGCAGTCCTGATAGGGGTGTCCTGAAGGGCACTCTGTGGTGTACCTTGGAGGAGCCTGCATCCTGCCTCACTCTAAGGCAATCTCTGTTTGTGGACCACACAGGAGTTTATCTTCAGCAGTACATAGAGTGTACTCACAGGCAAGCTCTGCTTCCATCCCCATAAGCAGATAGAGATCAGGAGGGAAAGGAAACACTGAAACTCCTCTGTGGGAGAGGAATGGAAGATGGGGAGGAAAGGAGGATGCACAGTCCTAGTCCCGTGGGTGTAAATGGTCTTTTCTGCAGGATGCCCCAATCTTTCTGTAGACTCATGAAAGTGACCATCATCTGTACTTTTTTGCATGAGAGCATTAATCCCAACAATGGCATAAGCAGAGGACACCTTACTTTGCATTTTCCAAAGTAGGAATGCCATGCCAAGAATATGCGCATGTATAATTATTTGAGAAAAAATACAGGAAGCTTTGCCAAATGCTACACATCAGGAAGCACTTTAATCCACATGACCAAAAAGCATTGCATTCATCAGTGCTTTCATGATAACAGGCTTTCCTATGCTTGAACAGCTAAAATACATTAATACATCTACAAAAGCATTGGTGACAATTGTTTTGCACTGTATTACTTATGCGTCATCTGACAGATCATTTCTCACAAAGGTGATCTAGGCATTTGAGGATGAGGGTTGTAACTCACAATGCATTATGTTTCTTGAAACGCAAAGCTGGTGCAAATCTTCATCAACTTTCCTTTAAGCAACAAAACATAAAACTGCCACCGAGAAACAGTGCTTGCCTTTTTCCTCACTTGAACAGATAGCTGTTGAAAGAAAAGGAAATTCGCCAGAAATTAAAATACTAAAGCTTTAAAAAAGAGAGAAGGATATGGGAAAAAAAATAAATCCTTGCAGACACCTCTCAAAAGCAAATGCACATTTAGTGTCTTGTGTGAGGTAGTATATTTTGAATGAAGTATGCAATGTCATTTACTTCTAGACCCCAACTGTACCGATAAAAAGAGTTAACCAAAAGTCTTCCTGATCTAAAAAGCCATGTGTTTGGGACATCAGTGTTCTCACGAAGAAGAGAGGACATCCTGCAAAATGACTCATGAAGAAGACAACCTGACAGAAACCTCTCCCCATGTTTGGTCACTCTCAGGCTTTGCAAGCAGAGAAGCAGAAAGGAAAGCAGCATCTGTGACCGCTGCCCTGGTCCTGCCAAGTCCAGGAAATGGTCGCAGTGGCGTGGGTTCATGTGTGGTGTCACTGGCTATGTAGTGCCTCTGTCCCCCAGGTGGGATGTGCACAGTGCTGTTTCCTTTTTGATTGTCAGAGTCAGGGAGTCCTCAGGAAGGGTCCATATGTCACTATGGGGACCCCAGCCACTTTGAAGTACATTTCTGGCAAGTGCTATTATCATCTTTGCCAACTTGGTGACATCTGCAGAAGAGACCTTCCCTGGTGAAGAGAAGCCTTGGATGATACCTGTGGTAGGTCTGACGAGATCTGAGAGAAGCAATTGTCCATTTGTCACTCTTCTGAAGCTTCCTTACCAGGGTTAATTGAATTAAAACAGATTTAAAATTTTCATCATAAATCATCAGAAGATTGCACAGGCATGTCTGCACTGGTGTTGAAAAGTTATATATAAGCAACAGTGATTTGCTTCATTTTTCAGTCTTTGCTATCATAATGAAACTACAAAAAGTACTTGTCCTACTGTACAGCTTCTTACGTAGGGTGATATAGTGTTACTGCATGAAGCACCTGGAGACACTAGAGTGCAAATGCTGCTATTCCAATTATATGTGCCCTTCAAGGCTATAATTAACAAAATTAACCAAACCCTGATGATACTATTACGACTTTGCAGTAAGCATGGTGGTCCCCAGAACCTTCCTCAGCTGCAGTTTATTGGCTTCACCATCAGATATTGGAGGGGTGAAGAAGGACTGCCAGCAGTGAATGACAAGAAGCTCCATTCCTGACACTTGCCAAATTTCCCAAGCCTGAATGCAGGCCTACCTGTGCCGGGGCAGTTGGCTGGGGCTAGAAAGGCATGCAGAAGAAGAGAGGCAAAGGGGGAGGGTGGCAGAAATTAATACAATAAGAAGCAATGTATACTGTCCCCTTGGGGTGCTGGCAGGGGGACACCTCTGTCAAGGGCATGGGGCTGGGATTTGCTTCCCTGGGGGCTTGGGGAGGGGGTCATGCCAGCCACAGGTAAGCAGCTCTATGAGTTGCCCCTGCCCACCCTGTACCCGGGAGGCTTCGCTGGGTGCTAGCAAAAATGTCACTTTTCCACTGGGCTTGTTCTGCTGCGGAGGAAGAGAGTGTGTGTGGTCTCCTGGCTTATGAAATGCTCAGCATTTTATTGCTCCTTAGTTTAGCAGAACAGAATTGCAGCAGTTTGTCTGTCGTCTGGGCCAAGCATGCCTCAACTTGCATAAAAGGAAATTAACACTGAGGATTCCGAGCTAAGACCATTCCTATACTAGGTTAAAACTGAAGAATTTTGACACATTCAGCTATTATGTGCTGTAATCTAAACACTGGGAAAGAACTCCCTCATGTGAACCGACAAGCAGCTAATACCCACTTCAACTACTATTCCTTCCTCCATAGAAGTGATTGAATCCTCCCTCAGGAAAATTTTGCCACTGGCATCAAGACACCAGGCATCCCTGAGGATTCCAGCACATGTTTATTCATACTTGTGAAACATCATCTTACCCCCATGAGGCAGGCCCTCGGCTAGGCTGAAGCATTCATGAATTGTAAGTCTGGAGACAACATGAAGAGTTTTGCTTTGATAAACCACTGCAGCTGGACTGCCTGAGCTGTGCTGAGCATTAATTGGCTTTATTTAATTTATTTCTTTATTTTAGGGAGGGCTACTGAACTTCACTTATGGTAAAAACTATAGCAGTAAGGTATCTTCACTAAGCAAATCCATTAAGCATTCAGAGGGGTTTAAAGGTATGAGACTATAATATCACTGACAGAATATAGCCCAAAGAGAAAGCTCTATTTTCATCTTTGAAGTATTGATTGTGGCTGTTACTTTTCTTACAAAAACAGTCAGATGCCAGTAAAAAGCCAAACTGCATTACAGTTTTACAACTAAGTTATCAAAATGATCTTATTATTTATCAATAAAACTCCAATACTTAAAAGTAATAATACAGTCATAGGATCATAGAATCATAGAATGGCAGGGTTCGGAAGGTACCTCTGGAGATCAAGTCCAACGTCCCTGCCAGCACAGGAACACCCAGGGCAGGCCACACAGAAACAGATCCAGGCAGGTTTTGAAAGTCTCCAGAGAAGGAGACTCCACAACCTCTCTGCGCAGCCTGTTCCAGGGCTCTGTCACTCTTACAGTAAAGAAGTTTTTCCTCATGTTGAGGTGGAACTTCCTGTGTTTCAGTTTGTGACCATTACCTCTCATCCTACCACAGGGCACCACTGAAAAGAGACTGGCCCCTTCTACTTGACACCTACCCTTCAGATATTTGCATCTGAGTCTTCTCTTTTCCAGTTTAAACAGCCCCAGGGTTCTCAGCCTTTCCTCTTAAGAGAGGTGTTCCAGTCCCTAAAATAGGTGTAGAGAAGTTAAGAGGGTTGCAAAGGACACTGAATGTAACTTTTCTCTAGGTAGGGCAGTGAAAAGACCTTAGTATGGGCAAGAATAAGGCTGTTTTCCTTAGCCTTTTGTAGAAAACCTTGAGGAATGCCACAAAGGGGATTCAGGCAGTTCCTAAATCAGCTGGAAAATAACTATTGGAGATTTGCAGGTGAATCCCTGAATCTATGTGCAGTCATGGAGAGTTTAACCTCTTGAAACTCTTGTCAAATACCCATGGCTCTGTTCCAGTGTGGTTACTGCCCCAACGTAGGCTTCTGCCCCAGCTGTACACTGGACTGAGGCCAGAGCCCCAGACTCTCCCGGATCGTGGGAAATCCTCTGGGAATCACTGTCTTCTATTCTTTGTCTCTTCTTGACACAGAACTAGAATTTTGAAGTGCTATAGAAATGCAAAATATACACTGTAATGTAGAATTGCAAACCTCTACCTTTTTTCCCCCCCTGAAGGTTTTCTGAGGTGAAGAAAACACTAAAAATTAACATCTCTCTACTCCAGTCTCTGGGACTGTGCAGAAGAAAAGAGCTGGGCAATATTCTAACACAGGAATTTAAATTCACACTCAGGTTTCCCCAGGTACTTCTCATGTAAAATCGCATATGGTTAATACTGTGAAGAGTGCCAGCAGATCCAGCAGAAGACACCCAGCAGTTAGCTTTAATGCAAAGCAAGTACTTAAGTACTCCATGCAGCTCTGGGACCCCGTTTTTTAATACAGCTTGTTCAAAGTGCTGTCAGCCTGGCCCTGGGCACAGCCATGCAAGAGGACTGTCCAACATCAGCTAAGGCACTATTTGCCAAAGGCACTTCAATCCCTACCTTCCCTTTATTTCACTTCCCTTGACTAACAACTTCTCTGCTCTCTGCAGTTCTGTGGTCCAACTTACAACCCACAGGCTGGTTTCTGCCCAAGGCGTGATTCAACCAGCCCTGCTAGTTAGGGCTATCAGTGGCCATATCAGAGCGGGCAAATGCCTCCTAATGAGCTTAGATCCAAGAAATGCCATCTCCCCTTTGGGGCAAGAGATGGGTCTGGTCTCATCAGTGCCAGAGCAGCACCAGTCTAGGCTGGCAGCAGCTCAAAACCTTGCATGTCCAAGATGACATTTCTGTATGTGTCCTCCAGACAAGCTTCAAAAATAGTCTTCAAGCCACTGCACTGAAAGGGCTGGATCAGCCTGAGCCAGGTTACCTCCACCAATCTTACTGCAGCCTGTGAAAAAGGCAGTTTCTCTCCTCCTTGCATTAGTGAAGACATATAGCTATAGAGCCCACTGCCACAACTCTCTGATTCACACACCTACCAGTCCAGTTCAGCAAGGCCTTCATGTTCAAAACCCTTTGGGAAGAACAATTCTTTTCTCCTGGCTCTTCTGACCCACTGTCTCATACTCTCCTTTGTCCTTAGAAGATCCCACTCTCCACAGGTCCTTGGTTATACAAGGATCATTCCGCCAGGGTCTACTCTCACAGCTGTCCCTCCTTTTTCAAGTTCTGAATACATTCATCTGGCCTATATCCCCTTATTTCTCCTTCCCTTTGCTGAAATATTTATGTAACACAATTATACTATTAGAAACACTATTAGAGTGTCTGTATGAAAGACATGAAATAGGGCATAATTACAATAAAAGTATCAGACATTCAAAAATCTAATAAGGAAATATATCTTTCCATCTCTCTCTGCAAAACAAATTCATTAATATGTTAAACTAGTGGCTCCCAGACTTTATTAATTAACATACCACCTTTTTGCAAGCATGATGTTTGTGGTACTATGTGGTATTTTCTCCTTTCCACGCACAGTGTTTCAGATCGAAACAGGGCAAGCTTGTATTTCTAGATGAGTACAATAAATGCTTAAGGAAACTAATAATTTCCGTGATAACTGGAGCCAGCCAGCAAACGGGAGTTGCGTTCTTTGAGGAATGCTGCAGGATCTGTGTCGTTTTGATGTGGAACAAAAGCATAACCCCTGGAAAATGTTAACAGAGAAACATAATTGAAGAAAGCAAAGACAGAGAGCCTGACAGAAAGCCAGAGCCAAACAGAGACTGTCCCAGAATAGACAGTGGCTCAGTCATCAGGCACTTTGCCTGTGAGCTAGGACTTGTGGATTTTGGTCTGTAAATCAAATTAAGAGAGGTGTCCTTCCTCTTCTGCTTGTTGGGGGCTTTGCTTTGGGCTTTACTTCAAGCATTGACCTGAGAAACCTCCTGACATAAAAGAGGCACAGGTTGCCTAGAGAAGTTGTGGATATCCCATCATTGGAAGTATTCAAAGCCAGGTTGGATGGGGCTTTGAGCAATCCAATCTAGTGCAAGATATCCCTGCCCGTGGCAGGGGGGTTGGACTAGATGATCTTTGAAGGTCTCTTCCAACCCAGACTGTTCCGCGATTCTACAACCGATTCTGTGAAGAGGGACAGCTTTGCCAGATAAAACGTTTCACCCAAAAGGTCCTAACTAGCTCTGGTGACAGTACAAATTGTAAAAATCTCCTGTTTTGGATGGAATGCTGTGGATAAGCACAGCTGAGCTGTCAATGTTATTGTTTATGAATTTCAAGTCGTGTTAAAAACAAGCCGTAAGTACCATCTAGCTACACTTCGGCATGCTGCTGAGCAGCTTTCAGAGGTCTCCCTTCCCATTGCACCTGACTGGGTTGGAAACTCCTGTTACCTCTTACCAAAACTATCCATAATCACAATCCAAAGTTCACTTTACACTTCCACACTCGAAAAGCAGCAACAACAAAAAACTTCCCAAATTCTTTAGTAGATTTTCACATGAGTGAGGAGAATGCTACAGGTGAGAGTTGGTACATGTGGGTAGTGCTGTGGGTGCTCATGATGGGATCCTTGCAGAGAGTGACAAGGTTTGGGAATGGCCCTGTCCTGAGCCATTCCTAGCCTCAGGCAGTCAGCCCCACAGTGCTGCTCCACGTTTGCATTGGGGTTTTTTGGCACATCATTTCGAAAAAGCTCGGGCAGGGTGAAAGATCTGTGCTCCATGCAAAACAAAGAGGCAGCTCCACATCCTCCTGTGGTCTGTTTTCAATCTGGTGGCGTGGAGCCTTCCAAGACATTAAATGATAGATGCTATTTAATGTGTTGCTGTAGTTGCTGGAAAATAGTCTGGAAAGTCCTAAGTGCCAACAGAGAACTGGAATTTCAACTGACACCTGTAGCAGACAGGACTTTCCAGGCTGGCAACATTTTGATTATTTCTCCTTCAAGAAAGTTCTGTTCAAAACTTGGTGTGCAAATGATAAAACATCCAGGCAGTGGCTGAAAGGGCAATTGCCTTCAAAGACATCCTCCGATGGCAGATGCCCAAGATCAAAAGGAGGTATGCAGGGCCTGGCGTAGAGCCTCCCTCGCACAGGCACACCCACCCAGTGCTCGGCCTGGCTCAACAGCAGCCAGGTTGGGTTCTGGCTGCAGCAACCATAATTAAAATCATTAAAATGTGTTCTGTGTTGTGGCAGTGTGCAGATTTGTCCTCTTAATCTTGCCTAGTGTAAAGTGGTGTCATGGAGTGCATAGCCTGGCACATCCCCTGCTTAGCAGCTGGAGCTGAACATGCTCTGGTGGCAAGAGCAAGGGGCTGGTGGCCAGGGTTTTGTACTTCAGACCCATCCCTTGGCTCCTTGAAAGTGACCATCATTAAGACACAGGCAGGTAAGTTGTAGCTGGTAATCATTCTAAGGTAGCCCGCATCAAATGCATTGGGGGTGGCCAAGAATGCAAAAAAATTACCACCCCTCAAATCCTGATTTATCCTTGAAAGGCATATTTGAAACATAAGACTGATGCCAGAGAACCAGAACAATGTACTTCTGGGTGAACAAACTGTGCTTGTGTGTCAGATGGTTCTTTAGCACTTACAAGTAGTCATAGAAATTTCTCCTATCAACTTCACAAGGCTATTCAGGGTCAGGAAGGTACAGCTTCTATTACAACCCAAACTACATTTACACCTTAATCCTCAGAGGAACTATGCCTTCTCCTCGTAGCTCCTGTACCTTACAGGCAATGCAATTTCACTCTACAGTCCTGTGTACAGCCCAGTAACTAGTGGCTGGTAAAAGCTCATCTCCCATAAAGACACTTTGCTTTAACTGATAGACTTAAAAGAAATTAAGAACACGTGATCCCCTTTGTAATTTGTTCTGGTGATGAAATTTTACTGAAATTTTACTTGAAATTTTGTAATTTTTTCTCACTTCAGTCCCTGTTCATGGCAGCAGGGATGCCCATTTTCTGACTGCCTTCTCTTTCTGAAGATACTTCTCCCTTCTGACTATGACACCTCTCAGCCTTCTTTTTGACAATTTAAATGGTTCAGGGTCTTGATGTCCTTCACTGCATTGCTCTAGCTCTTTTTTGGTGCTATGCTCTCTCTCCAGCATCTTGACATTCTTCTTAAATATCTACCCTGCAAGTGGACAAAGGACATCAGCATGTATTTCACTGGCATCACATCAAAACATAAAATCACCTCCCATTCCACTCATTCCCCCTTTTTATTGTGTCCAAGAGCTGCATTAATAGATTTTTGCTCAGCACCACCCTGGGAGTTCATGTTCAACCACTAACCCACTTCACTCCCAGGTATTTTTTGAGTCACTGCTTCTGAGGACAGCTGAAAGGTTGGCTGCACTCTCCACCCTGAAATGTGCAACTTCAGATTTGGCTTTGGCCTGAATAATGAAATTACCAAATGAAGCAGATCACTCTGTAGGACTGTGCTCGTGTCAACACTGCAGACCAGCCTGCTAATGTTTGTGCCAACTGTAAATGTTACCAGCAGTGACTTTATGCTTAATTCCAGTGGATAGTGTCATATCTGGTAATTATTCCAGCAGAACTCTGCCAATCTAATGGCTAAATATCCCATTAACTTATATAAGACAACTGTTTTCACAAAGCTAAGTGTCAGTCATGAAAACAAAGGCTGTGGGCATTATGTGGACATTGAGGTGCTCCTCACACTTCCAGCGCTCACTGCCAGGAGTAATCCCACATACAGCTCTAAGTACAAGTCTAAGAGAAACCCTCCCAAAGCTGCAGTGGAGCACATGATCACCTAACTTGCTGTTGCTGTATGCTCTTCATCAGTACGTGGATTTTACTCCAAAAGTAGCTAACCATTTTGGAGCCATGGTCTTTAAAAACTCCATATATAATTTTGCCTTAAGCTTACTATTTTTCCATAGTTCTATATTGACAAAATGGCTTTTTCCTTTTCTGCCAGACTTCATGTGTCAGTCTCCTTGAAAACTCCAGCATGAGCTGTTTAGGCAGAAAATATGCTACCACAGCAGGAATTTATTCTAATATTTCTTTTGTGGACAGTTTGGGACCCAAGTTTGACAGTTTGTGTCTGGTTCATAGGCAGGTATCTGGGTTCCCTGATTTCAAAAGCATTAAAATTCTTCTTTGGGGAAATCATGCCAAAAGCATTTCCTGTTCTTTTAAACCCCATGTGTAAATGCATCTGCCCTTGGTGACTGACCTCAGATGCTGCAATTTTGCTGAAGCCAAATGCTATTGCATCTAAAATAAAAGGAGAGAAAACAGAAGGTAGAGAAGATGTGGCCTGAAGAGAAATAGAGAAATGAGAGGGAAACATCGTGGGCTGGGGAGAGGTAGAGGAGAGAAAAGGATAGCCTTGACATGCTCTGAATGCCAGTGCCACCGAGGCAGAGGAAGGTGTCAGCAGGCGAGGACCGAGACCAGCCAGCCTGGGCAGGGGCAGGAGGGAACCAGGCCCAGAGAAAGGACCTGGGCAAGGATCAAAGCGGGAAGCACTGAGCCTGAGAGCATCAAAGCATCATATGAGCCAGCAGTCCTGCTGGCCCATCTATGACCTGGCAAGCAGCTACTCATGAATGGTTGCTTTCTTGCTGCAGGGAACTTCTCCAAAAACTGGATCTATCCCACTATCTCCCCTCCTTGCCTGAGGGGTGGGATAAGGTTGTGCAAAATCAGGGCAGAGACCCCCATGGAGGTGACTGTCACTATAGCTGTGTCTCAGCATCACAGCACACTCCTGCTCTACACCAAGACCTGGCTCCAGAGCTACAGGGTGACTATCACCATCTTCAAGAACAAAATGACCCCAGAGCTTGGGATTACTTATGTGAGCAAAGAGTCAATATTATCAATTTCTTTTCTTCTCTTTTAGTTAGCAAGAACAATCTTTCTGTCCATGGGGAAAAAGAGTGGGGGAAACACTGACAGAGGACTGAAAGAAAAGAAAAACAAGTACAGAAGAAAGAAGAAAAAATGGTAGATAAATTAATTGTCAGTCATAATTGCATTTACATTTGCAGATTTATGCATGCGATTAATATATCCCAATGAGATACACGAAAGGGAAAGAATCACACACTTTGGCAGGTTGTGACCCTCTTGGATGAAAGCAGATTTTTGTCACTAACTCTGAGACACTCTTCCATGTCGATCAAGGCAGGGCAGTGGAAAATGCTCCACCTCTTGATGGACATGGCAGGACATAATACAGAGAGGACCACTGAGTCTTTGCTAGGCAAGCCCTAGGCTGTGCTGTTAACCATAACTGAGGTGAGTTCTGACACCAGGACCAACCCCTCATGCTGAGAGAAGCTTCAACACTTGTACAGTGGACAGGGACAATTGAAAAAGAGCAAGGAGTTCTCTACCCCCTGTCCCCAAGCAGCCAAAACAGATGTGTGTGCAGATACCATCTTCCAGCTCCTGAGGTGATCCTGGTGAAAGACTGGCCCAAGTGCTCTGGGATGATCAGGGAGAAGACAACTGCAGGAGAAGAGTCAGAGTACAACCTCTTATTGTTTTCCACAGCCAGATTAACTCCTAGGTCAGACACACATTAGTACAGTAAGGAAGAAGCCTGTGAGGCTGTGCTAAACCAGACTCTGGGTAGAAGTGCTCCTCCAGTTCATGACCCAATCTGGACACTGTATGAGGCATCAGTAATAAGGCCTGGTGAGAGAAAAGGGAGATGTTACAACAGTCATCTCATAAATCCCCTTCTGGAGAGCCTAAAACAAAATCCCTCCTGCCATCCATCTTGAATGGCAAGAAGCCCATTACCCCTAGCTCATGCTGAGCCAGTAGCAAGTGCTCTGAGTGTGGCTGCCAGCACAGAGGGGAAGGGAAATATTAAGGACAGAAGGCAACAGAAAAATCTATTTTGCATCAAAGAGAATTTCCCTCCAGTCCTTGAACACATAGCACATTGATTGCTGCATGTGTGTTTTGGATGCATCGTTTGCTCTTCTGCCACAGAACCCCTGTGAGAACGAAAACGTCCTGCAGGTGGGGGCCATGACGTCAATGCCCAGCAGAAATGCTCTTACTTGGTTTAAAAAAAATAACCTGCATGCACTCCACATGTTTGTAGTGTCGGCATTTACTTCAGCAGTTGCTCTCCTGTGGTGAGCTGGGATCGCTTGGTTTCTCAATGTTTAAATCCCTGTGGAGATTTAATCTACTCCTTCCACCAACAGAGCTGTAACGGTCAGTGTCTCAGTGTGGGAAGGTGCACAAAACGGTAGCATTAAATCCTCTGCCTGGCAGAACCTATCGCAGGATAAGACAAACTGTGAAAAGGCACAGATCTTGCTGATTCACCTGAATTTCAGATGGCAGGTACAAAGACAGCCTGTGACTTCACACCATTCACCCTCATGAATTCAAGCCACCATCTGAAGTTGAGGAAAGCAGAAGTCAGGATAGAAGGAGCCTCCAGTCCTCTAAAATATCAGATTCAGCAGTAGCTTTTGTGGGATGCATTTGAGTTCTTCAAGCAGAAATAAAGGAAATCCCAGAAAAGAAAGGCATTTGGATCCCAGCCAATACATACACTTCACATTGCAGCAGGATGGGAAAGCCACTCGCTAAAATACAAGGGTATTTATGCAAGTGGCATGAAGAATTTGGCCCTAGACACACCCAGAGGTGATGGTCCCGCATGCTGCTCCAAGGAAAGCCATGCAGCTACATTTTCAGTGCCAAGGAATCCTAGCAACAAAGTGGTCACCATTTGAAAAATAGAAATCAAGGCTATTTTAGTGGCAGCTTCTGACAAGCTCACAAAAATGCTACACTTACAAAATTATCCCTTTTCCCCCCAAATTGCTGTTGTTGCTGCCACTGGCTTTTGACTCGGCAGCAACACAAAGCATATATTCTGGGGGCAGAGGATTTTTCCCAGTAATCTCAGTGCTGGGAATGAGTTCATTAGGAAAGAAAAGCTGTGATTCGAGCTGCCTCAGAGCAAGAGAGTAGCTCCAAGAACAGTTCTTTTTTTCCTATACTTTAAGCACCCATCATATTTAGCTCATATGACCCACTATTCACGGTTTCTAGTAGACACAAGGTAAATTTTACAGGTATAAAAACATGACTTACCTCAGCATTTAGAAGTCAGCCAATAAAAGCATTACATATCCTCAGCAAAGCTCCTGGGAAGCAGTTTCCAGCCACCGCCAGATTAAAGAGACTAGGTGATTGGCTTGAGCCATAGGTGTGCTGCATTGTGCAACTTGCTTCATGCCTAGCTGGCCACTTTCCCCCCACCTCCAGCCCCACTGCACGGAGGTTTCTGGGAAAGTGCCCTTGCCCCTGCTCCCGCACTCTGGGGAGCTCCTGGAATCACAGAATCAGCAAGATTGGACAAGACCTTTAAGATCATTGAGTCCAACCATTAACCCTACTCTACCAAGTCCACCACTAAGCCATATCCCCAGGCACCACATCTCCATGGCTTTTAAACACATCCAGGGATGGTGACTCAACCACCTCCTTGGGCAGCCTGTTCCACTGCCTGACAACCCTTTCAGTGAATTTTTTTTTTCCTAATGTCCAGTTTAAACCTCCTCTGGTGCAGTCTGAGGCCATTCCCTCTTGTTCTGTCACTAGCGACTTGTGAGAAGAGACCAGTGCCTACCTCTCTACAATTTCCTTTCAGGTAGCTGTAAAGATCAATAAGATCTCCCCTCAGACTCCTTTTCTTCAGACTAAATAGCCCCAGTTCCCTCAGTCTCTCCTCATAAGAATTGTTCTCCAGACCCTTCACCAGCTTAGTTGCTCTTCTCTGGACCTGCTCCAGCAGCTCAATGTCTTTCTTGTACTGAGGTGCCCAAAACCACTTTTTATTGTCTTTGACAGCAGAAGCCAAGTTGAGTTCTAGCTGGGCTTTGGCTTTCCTAATTTTCTCCCTGCATAGCCTCACTACATCTTTGTAGTCCTCCTGAGAGGCCATCCCCACTTTCCAAGGCCAGAAACCCTCCTTTTGTTCCAGAGTTCCAGCCCAAGCTCTCTGTTCAGCCAGGCCAGTCCCTTCCCCACTGGCTCATCTTTCAGCACACTGGGACAGCTGCTCCTGCACCTTTAAGACTTCCTTCTTGAAGTATGTCCAGACTTCCTGGACTCCTTTACCCTTCAGGCAGCCTCCCAAGGGACTTTGTCAATCAGTCTCCTGAGTAGGTCAAAGTCTGCCCTCTGGAAGTCCAAAGTGGCAGTTTTACTGATCCCCCTCTTCCCCAAGAATTGAAAACCCATCATTTCATGATTGCTATGCCCAAGACGGCCTCCAACCATTACTTCTCCACAGGTCCTGCTCTGTTCACAGGCAGCAGGTCTAGGAGGGCACCTTCCCTCATTGGCTCCCTCACCAGCTGTGTCAGGAAATTATCTTTGACACACTCCAGGAACCTCCAGGACTGTTCTCTCTCTGCTGTATTGTATTTCCAGCAGACACCTGGGAAGTTGAAGTGCCCCATCAGAACAAGGGGTAGAGGTCATGAAACCTCTCCCAGCTGCTTATAGAATATTTCATCCACCACTTCATTGTGGTTGGGTAGTCTATAACAAATTCTCACCACAGTATCGGCCTTGTTAGCCTTCCCCCTGATTCTTACCCACAGAGAATCAACCCTATTATCACTTTCATTAATTTGAAGTCATTCATACATCTTCCTAACATGAAGGGCCACCCCTCCGCCGCTTCTTCCTCACCTTTCTCTTCTGAAAAGCTGGTAGCCATTGATTGCAGCACTCCAGTTGTGCAAGCCATCCCACCAGGTTTCTGTGATGGCAGCTATGTCATAGTTTTCTCTGCACAACAGCCTCCAGCTTCTCCTGTTCATTGCCCACGCTGCGTGCATTGGTGTAGATGCACTTCAGCTGGGCTGATGGTCCTGCCACCCTTCTGGGGGTAAATTCCTGCCTGATCATTCTCAGATGCTTCCATGGTTACTAACCTATCAGTGAGCTCCATGCCTTTGCTGCCGCTTGGATCACCACGTCTCATCTCCACTGAGACAACCTTACCAGTACACTGTCCCAGAAGCATCAGCATGCCACTCCCAGGCTCCTCTCTAGCAAGCTCAATTTCATCCCCATCCCCTTTCAAATCTAGTTTAAAGCTCTTTCAAGGAGCCTTGCTAATTCTTGTCCCAGGATCCTTTTCCATCTTTGTGACATTCACCCCATCTGTTGCCAGCAGGCCTGGTGTCTTATAGACCAACCTGTAGTCACAGAACCCAAAGTCCTGCCTGTAACACCAGGCTCAAAGCCAGGAATTCATCTGGTGGCTCTTCCTGTCTAAACCCTGATTGTTCCCTACAACAGTGGGATAGAGGAGAACACTACTTGTGCTCCTGATCCCTTAACCAGCCATCCCAAAGCCCTGAAGTCTCTCTTCATTCATTGCCTGTGGACTTCTTAAGTTCATCACCGCCTACTCAAAAAAATTTTAAAGGGTAGTAGACCGAGGGCTGAACTAGGGTAGGAAGTTTTCTCTTCATGTCCTTAACCCCAGCCCCAGGGAGGCAGCAGCTTCCCTAAGAAGCAGGTCCGGTCTGCAGATAGGGCCTTCTGCTCCCTTCAACAGTGAGTCCTCTACGATGAGGACACATCTTTTTTTTTTTTCACTTAAGTTGTTTTGATACGAGGTGTAGTTCGACTTGGCCTCGGTGACACCTCTAAGCGAGGTGAACCTTCCTCCTCGTCGTCATTTGATTCTCCCTGTGGAGCAGCATGTTTGTTTTTCAAGGACAGCTGGGGAGGTGCAGTAGATCCTGGGGGGACATCCTGCCACACCTGGCAGGAACTTGTTGCCACTGCTGCTTGTCCTTTGAGTCATCATGTTCAGCAAGATAAAGAGATGATAGGGAGCCCTCTGTGTCCTGAGCTCTGACTGTTGGGCCTGTTTCAAGGAAGGTAGGGTCTGACCACCAATCTATATCCCTCTCACACTCCCTTATACTCCTTATCCCTTCCACTTCCTCCTTCAGCTCAGCCACCTGGCTGAGCAGATCATTCATCTGGTCACACCGCACACAGGCACTGTCTTTGCCGCCCCCGTTTCGAGTGCCAGGCTCAGGCACTCCCCGCAGCCAGAGACCTGCACACTCGCATGTTTGCGTCGGAGCTGCGTTTGGGTCGGCACATTTCTTCTTGGCAACAGCTTTCAGCCGGGTTGCAACCATAGCTGGGTCCTCTTCTGGGAGGGCAATGTTAACTAGTTAGGAAGGGCTGATGGCAGCAGACATCTGTCCATCCGTCCATTCTGAGGCTGCAGAGTGGAGTGATCCTCACCTCAGCAGGAGCAGGTTCCAGTGTGCTCCAAACTGTGAAAGCCAAACCCAGGTCTCTGTAACCTTGGCCCAGCTGCAGGTAACACAGAGGTACCACAGCGCCAGGGAATCAGTTGGGTGTAACTTGCTGACAGCAGGATGGGACACAAAGAGAAAACTGACACCAACCAAGGGAAAACATGAGGGCTGGTGGGATCAGCTCCCATTGTTTCAGTCCAGGAGGGATGGGGACAGCAGGGAGGGGAGAAGGGGAGAGTAGCTACCTGCCTGGCTCTATGTGCTTGACAAAGTAACATCTGGGTTCAACAGGAATCCTGTAATACCTATTTCACACCCACCTTAGCTCACAAGATGCATCTCTCCAGGGGTGGAAGAGGAGGGAGCAGCGAGAGGACTGGTGGTGCTCGAGCAGGTGTGTTTTCTCCTGTGCTGTGCGAATGAGCAGCCTGCAGTAGTGGGTGTTAGAGACCTAGTTCAGCTTGTGCCTTCCCAATCCTGGGTCGATAGGGTTGCAGGCATTCTCCCCATCCTTGAAGAATGCACGTCCTGTGCCTTAGTGTTCTCCCCATTGCCATGGGTCCTGTGTGTCCCTATCGACCTTCCCCCAGTCTCAACATGGGGAAGTGAGGGACTGACCCAGAGCGAGGCTGGACAACAGGCACGGACCAGTCCCCTTCTGGCTCCACTTCGTGAGGAGGAAGCACAAGGAGTGTTAATTCCTCACCATCTATTTGCAACCTAGTCATTGAATGCCTCTGTTTGGAAACTTTGCAAGTGAGAGAAACAGTCATTATTATGAATACCGTGTCTTTGTTTACTCTAAAGGAACACCTTGAGATTTAATTGGGAGATAGGAACATCTCTCAAGTCCTCAGAAGAAATATGATCCAGGACTGAGCCAAGCTCCAGCAAAGTCTGGGGAAGTATTTCAAAGGGAACTGTGATGCAAGCTTTGTCCATGAAGTTTTATTTTCATTCTCACTTATTTGTAATGCTGTCCTTCTACCTAGGAAAAACAGAACAACGTGGCTCTGTGATTTGACCTCTCAACCTCCAGCCTTCCCATTTCCTATGTGTGACCTCCCAGTTGGAGCCTGCCAGCCCCACCTCAGCAGAGGACCTGCCAGCCCTGTGGTGCTGAGCTGAGCATCCCTCTCAATAGCACTCACCACTGTGCAGGCTTCAGTTGCTCTGTCAGATCTGGGGAGTGTGTTTCCCTGTCTGGGCACCTTTTTGAACACAGCTGGGACCTCATCACTGTCAAGTTTTTTACAATGGTGCTCCTGTTAAGATGAAGTAGTATCCCAGCAGCTATTGCCTTCCCGTGAGAAAAGAAGTTTCATCATAAATATCACTTCTCTCTCCCTCTTGATTCTCTCTGTGGCACATTCTGCAATAATATGTGACAGCACGGCAGGTGGAAACTTGACTGGAAATTAATTTAAACATCTAATGGTGAAAAGGGATCCTGGGAGCCAGGACACCTGGCTTTTATTTCTGGACTTGACTTTGACCCATGGCATGGCCTCATTACACCTTTTTATACCTCCTGAAGACACTGTAAAACCAGCATTTATAAAGTGCTTTCACATAAGCATTACAGAAGCTGGGAAGGTGTCTCATCTGCATGTGAGCTGCTGCATCCTGTGACTCTGAGTACCATCTGCTGGGAACCAGGGGATTTAGCTCCTGCCCTGGCCTGCTGACAGAGTCCTTGGAGAGAACCACAGCATACCCCAGGCCTGCAGACAGATTATAATTTCCACCACTTCTGGCTGTCCACTTCACCTCCAGGCAGACACAGGGAAGTTGTTCTCCATCTCTGTGATCAGAGGGACCCCCATGCTGGCTGGACCCTACTGGCAGATGCTACCACCCCAGCCTCCATAATGCTCTATGCTCCCCCTGCCCATCACAAGGCTAGGGAGATGGCACAGCCTGTGCCTGTGGATACTCAGGTTCTTCCAGCTCTTGTCCTCCAGGGGACAGTGCACTGGTTTGCGAGAGCTACTCAACGTAAGATGCCAATGCCTCACGCTGAATCACTTTTGTTACCACACTAATCCAATGTTGTACTCCACAATTTCCAGTCTAGCTTCTAATGGCAATCAATAGCATGGGTATGAAGAAGGCCTCTGGCCATAAATGTGTGACCACAAACCCCTTCTTTCCCACAGCCAAATATGCTGTGACCTACAGAAGTCTCTGACTGAGCCCATCCTCTTCCCTGGTAAGGTCAGGTTATGCAGACTCCACATTTGCAAGTCAATCTTAGTTTCCTTGCCATGAGTGTGACCCTTCGTGACCTGCTCTCTGCCCTTTGCTGTCAGCTCCCACTGGTCCCCACTCTTACCAGCTTGCTGTTTCCAGCCCCTGTATTCCCTGATGATCAGTATTACCAGTCTTTCCTTAACAAGGCCTCCACTGGCTGGATGCTGAACTGGTATGTGCAATACCTCAGTCATACAGGAACGGTGTTCTGTGTGAGTCAGGATTCCCTGTGCATTATTCACCTGATGTAAAATCACACGAGGTAAAAGCTTGGGCATTTCATGGAGCATAGTCCCTGGTGCCACGCGTGGCACTGTGAGAGCAGCTGCCAGGACCACCAGGCACTGTTTCACAGCCTTAACTCCGCTCTGGGAAGGCCGCCAGCCTCCCAGTGCTGCCGAGCTGCCGGCGCCACGCACGGCCCAGGCTCCTCCAGCCTTCCCACTTGCCATCTGTCCTGCCCGTTTCAGGCACTTTCCTTCCTCGCCTTTGCAGCTGCGGACGATGTGCTGTGGGCAGAGCGGTGGGTGCGCGGGGAGGAGCCAGGACACGCAGCTCTTGGAGGCAGCCTCCACCCGTGACCCACACCGTGAGCTGACTCTGCCGGCTCCACTGCAGGCAGCATCCCTGCTGTAACAACTTGTCAGCTATTCTGTGTGCTGCTGCTTAAACTTACAGCACTTAAAGTCACCCCGTTATAGTTTTGGGTAGCTAACAAAGCTGTTACAACAACCATGACCTCAACAAAGTTTCACAATGTGCTATTTTTAACTTTTACAAGTTCTTAAGCTCAGAGGAGCCCAATGAATGATTAGAGTCTGAAAATGAACTCGAGTGAACTATATTTTCCATGATTAGAACTTAAAACCTAATTAACTACTTAACCACGCTTTTCTGAAAAGTAGAACTCCTGCTGTAAGTGAAAAATCAAACACAGCCTTATCTATTGTGTCACGACAGTGTCACTGTAACAACTGAAAGGGCTGTTATGGTGCCAGTGACAGCTTGGCAGCCACTGCTTTTGGTGTTAACTCACTAGCACGTGTTAGGCCACACCTAGAAAAAAGCCCTGCTCACTATGGACTACTTAGAATCATAGAATGGCTAGGGCTGGAAGGGACCTCTGAAGGTCATCTAGTCCAGCCCCTCTGCAGTGAGCAGGGAT
>WUAM01000186.1:968097-986732 GCA_024336885.1 Actenoides hombroni
AGGGCAGGGAGGAAGGGAGGGAGGGAGGGAGAGAGGCGGCGGAGGGGAGGAGAGAAAGACGAGGCGGAGGAGGGGTGCCCCTGCCGCTCCCGGCCCCCCCAGGTGGGCAGGCGACCGCCCGGCTGCTCCCGGCGCGCCTCTGCGGGAGGCTGAGGGCTGCGGGGTGCCGACTCCCCTCCCGGCCGACGTCCCCGCAACCCCTACTCACCCCGGAGTGCCCCTTCCCGTCCTCGTCTCGGGGTGAGCTTCGCACGCCCCTCCACTCCCCCTCCCCGGGGTGCACTCCCGCCGCCGGCCACCCCCTCTCAGCGCATCTTCGCGTTTTCGCCGCCCGCAGCTCAGCCCCAGCCACCCCTGCCGCCGTTCCCCAGAGCCCGCACCTCGGCCGGGCTGGCGGCGGCACCCCTCGGGACGCGTCCCGGCAGCAGCAGCAGCAGCAGGAGAAGGACGAGGAGGAAGGCTGGCCCCGCGGGACCGCTCCCGCACGAAGCACCCAGACAAAGTAGCCCAGTGCCGCCCGGCGCTGCCCGGCTCCCTTCCCCGATCGCTGGATGCTCGCACCGGGGGCAGAGGGCGACCGAGCCCTGGAGCTGTCCTGGCCACTCCAGGCGCAGCCAGGGACCAGCAGCTCCCCCCCCACCCTCGCCCCCATCCCCAGCAGAGGGATTTCTGCGGCCTCCGGTGTGACAGGAACATTGGCGCGCAGCTGCCCCATCACTCAGGCCCTGCTGCCCACCTTCACCTCTCTTCTCCCGGAGGAGTAGCTGGCAGAGGAAATGGAGGTACCCTGCTGCTCCTGCCCCTTCCTCCCCTCGCTGTTGTCTGAGCACGTCCTCTGGTTCTATCTGCCTCCAGCACGGGTCACCCACCCCCCCTGCAGCTGCAGCCTCCTGCAAACTCCCTGCGCTGTCAATATTTCTTCCTCCTGCCTGCACCCTGCGCTCAGAGCATCAGTCATTATTTGCTCTCCTGCTGACCAGGACTGGTGTACAGCACCATCTTATCTCTGCATGTTTGCTTCATGTTTCATTACACTCTGCCTTTTGAGGCTCATTTCATTTGATCCGTTTCTCTCCCTGTGCCCTAGAGCAGTATATATTTTAAATGCTTCATAAAATCTTGCAAACAGGCAAGTGAGCACACTTGAAGTGTCAACCTTCACTTTAATGTCCGCACCTCAACTCCTGCCACAACACGCTCGCTGCTTTTTGAGCAGGCTGCTCTGGAAAACTCTGCTCCAGTTTCAAGGCACTTAGGCTGCATAACAGGTTGGTTAGGACTGTTCAGCAGGGAATCATGCTTGGTGTGTGAATGTATAGACGAAAAAGCCCCAAAGATGGCTTTTTCTAGAAGCACTGGGGGCTGCTAAATCTGGTTTTCAGGATATTCATTCCATTGGACAAGACTTAGCTGATGCCAGGTGGAGAAGCCCAACCGTTTTGGAGGTGCAGGGTGTCCATGAAAGACAACGGACAAAATCCCTTTGCCTCCCATGGCTCTGGATCATGGTGCAGTGCATGTGCCTTGTCCTCCCCCGATAACATCTTCTCCTGGCAGCAATGGCATTGGCTACATTCAATATATATGCGCAAAGTAGTCTGGCTTTTGCTCCTCTCAGCCCTGGAGAGGAGCTGCTGGATGCTCATAGTGGAAGGCAGTTCAACGCAGGTTTATAAACCACACAAAAATGCACATTTAAAATACCCCATTTCTGTAGGTGGCACAATGGGAAATGATCTCCTGGGGCTAAGACAGCTGGCAGATGGGCAGGGAGTGTGTCACATCTGGGACTTGGGAAGGAGCCATAAAGAATGCATAAGAAATGCCAGTGACTTATCCACCAAGATCTACAGGGGACAAGAGAAATTAAAACCCCCTTCTGCTTGGTCAGCCCATGTATGTTTGTCTAGATGGTTTCAGTGACCCTATGTACCAGTGTCTGTGGCCATGCTAATGCATGATGGAATGCTGTGGTTAGTGGGGAAATGTGCCAAGCCAGAGAACTGTGCACTGAGAAATCTGGGCTAAACTTGTATTTTTGCCAAATTTCTACTTGTAGGGACTGTTAAAAAGCAACAGTTAAAGGCACCATGAAGGAAAGTGTTAAAAAGGGGCTTTAATGCTTTGCAAGGCATCTGTGAAGAAGCACCCCCTTCCGTAAGGCAGAAGGGGTGACAGTTTTCTGAAGCTGGGGACCCCATTTGTACAGATAACAGGGAGAGGCTGTGCACCAGAAAGGTGTCAGCTGGGCCAGCCAAGCAGCCTAAGAGTAAAAGCATCACATTGAAAAGCTGAGTCAGACAAGGACAGAAAACAAAGACCTGGCAGAGCCCAGCTTGTCAGATCTGTCTGTCGTCCCAGTCCAAATGATCACCTCTAATTAATAAATACATCTAATACCCACGGGGTTTTGGGGCAGCCTGAACAGCTTCACGAAGCTTTTTAATTTATTTTAATTTCCACAGACGCTCTGCTTTTGATGTTGAATAAACTGTGATTTATTTCATCTAAACCAATCCTGGCTGTTGCTTGGCTTACTGCTGCAGGCAGTCCAAGGACTGGCTAATTGGCCCTTCCACCTCTAAGGTCTGAAGTTGTCTCTGAGGACATGTAGCCCTCAGCTGAATTCAGGCTTTCAGCCTGAAATGCACAGGTGTGTACATCTGCCCATCTGCCATGCTGTCGGCGTTCTGTTGGTACCTCAGACCAAGACATGGGAAAAAGCCTGGAGATGAAGGAGACCTGGAGAAGGGAAAATGAAGGTTGCTATCCCTGACATGTAAGCTCTAGAACTGTCGCCTCTCACTTGGTACCTTTATTTCCACCTCTTTAGCTCCGGATTCAAGGTATCAATCTTTGTTATCAAGGTTGTCTTCACAACCTGGAGAAATGGGAGGAAAAAGGAACCTTGAATTCCAGAGAGTATTGCAAAATCTATGCAAAGCAGCTCATTTTTTAATTTCAGAAATGCAGAGGATCAGTGTCACTGGCATGAGCTGCCTGAAGGGGCTATTTTTGTTCCTCGGAAGCTTTTGCCTCTATTCTAACACAGATTAATTATGAATATTTACATATATAGCACCAAAAATGTGACAAGCAGTTTGCAGGCTGGCTTGCAAAACATGTGTACCATATTGCAAAAATTAGCTCTCTCTGTGGGCTTTGTGCCTGGTCACTCTTCCTAAGCAGCCAGAAGAGAACAGAGGCAACATGCATTTGTAGCACTGCTGCAGCTATTCAAAGCAAGAAGAAACTGGTGCAGTCAGGATCTGCAGTTAGTTTAACATCAGCCCCCTGTCACTTAGAGAGTGCCTCTGTTAAAACATGGATAATCCTTCCTCTGAGCTCAGCTGGGCCATTGTGCTGATTTAACAAGCAGAATTTTGCTCTACTCTTTAGTGAGACGTGGCATTTGGACTGAATTTGCAAAGATCTGGTACTGTTTTAAGATATACCTGGGCATCTGCTGTCTGTCTTTCAGATGAGACAGCTATCAAGATCCTGAGCATTTCTGACCATGAGAATTTTCAGAGCTCTTTATTGAAAGGGAAACGAAGCCTTCTGTCCAGGGGAGACTCCTACCAGGGAAATAGCAGTAAAATGACTTCAAATTACTTCTCTGCTGCTCAAAAACCCAAAACCCCCAAAAATAGTGTAAATTAGTATATGCTGTTAAGGAATGGCCACATGCTGCCCCAAAGCTGACAGTAATGGAAAGAGTATTTCCAATACAGATGGTTTGTTAGTTGACTTATGAAAATAAGCGTATTGGAAGAGAGGAGCTATAGCTAAATATAACTTAAATCATACTGGCCTACTACTTGTGTGAGCTGCCAAAGAACTATGCAGTCTGTCTGTACAGAGAAAGTCCAGTGATTTCAACAGGCTTTCAACTGGGCTTTTAATATATAAAAAAAAGAAGCATGTTCCTAGTTTATAATAAGCTCTGCCTTTTTTAAATCACAAATTCAAATGTCTGTTGGAGTCACAAGTGGCATCTCCTTCACTGTATCTGTTTATGAGTCTGCGTAATCCAAAACATGTCTATTATCTTTTGCAAAGCCTGTAAAGAGAGAACACCACATTGCTTCACTATTAACACTTAGCGCAGTATTTGTGAATTAAATTGTGGCTATAGCAAAAGATAATCTGCTTGGACCATTCACAAAATAAGCTTTGATATCCTTTTAGTAAGTAAAAAGCTGAAGGGAGACATCAATAATTTATTAGCACTTGGATTACATCCTCCAGTGCTTGTAGTTTGCTGCCTTCTTGGAGGAAAAGAGGACAAAGGCACTATTGTCTCTTAGGCTGTAAAGTCGGATACATACTCTGATATGGTGCTGAAAAGGCATGTCTCATTTCGAGGGGCATTTTGACTCTCAGCACGATGGTCATAGCTTCAGGGACCATAGTGGGATGAATCACCAGACTCTTTGTCATGTTATGCCTTTCCAATTAATGGCATGAAATGAACTGGGTGGTGTTGGTATCACCCTGGTACATAGGCACCGCCGGTGCAAACACCAGCCTTGGTGCCCTGAGAGGTCTGGGCTTTAACAGACAACTTACTAAACCTCTGGGGACCTAACATGGCCGGAAAGCATGAGTGACACCCACTCAGACATGAGGCCCACGACAAGGTCTCTCAAGCTCTAGGCTTAGTAATGCTATTGCCACATTGTGTAGATACGCCAGAATCCGCACTGACATTCGCAATTTCCCTTCAGAATGAAATGTTCTCCCTTCACATCTATTCCTCTGGCTTGTGCCTTTCAAATTTGGCACCTGTCTCCTATTTCTCTCCCTTATCTTGCTCCTTTTGATGTGCTATTTCCAATACCTGAACAATCACCATCCCCCACAACTTCTCATTTCCCAGATTTTTCACTCTTTAAGTCCTGAGAAACCTTTTCTAGTACTGTCCCTACCATAGTCACCAAGAGCTTTGGCTCCCCTTACAGAAACACTCTCTTCAGTCACTCTCAAGAAGCACTTAGGAAAAAAGAGAGACTACTTTTCTGCTGATCATATTGCAGCAGGATCCTCTCTTTTTTCTGCTTCTTCAAACAGCTGCTCTTCCTTTTGAGGCTTCTGGTGAGGGAGGACATCTCCAAGCTTCACTTCCAGAGACAGATCAGACACTGTTCTCTCATTCCCAGGTAGGACATGAAGGGCCATGGGCAACATGAGGGACCTAGAGCTGCCTGTGCTCTTTGTGCATAGGGGGATTGTTTTCTTCAGGTGCTGACATTTCCTATGCTGAACATCCCTCCATGAAACTGGACAGATGCTCTGAGAGACAAGCAGCAGGAAAAGGTCATGCCTACAATAGTCCACCAGCATCTTCTGAGGCTGCTGCTGCTGTCATTCCAATCCTGAGCTGATGTACCCTCATTTTTTCAGTGGGACTTGGTAGCTCAGCTTAACACTAGCCAGGTTCTGTCCACAAACTGCTTTGGAGTAAATGAGGACAAAGTCTTTTTACAAATATTGTAAAGACATCCCAATTTTAGTATGGGTGCTGTGGACAATGACAATGAATTTGAGTCCCCAGGTTCTCTCTTTTCAGAAATGGGGGGCTTTGTAAATCAAAGGGAGTAGCAATGGAAGAATCTGTTCACAACATTTTGTTACCTTAAATAGGAAAGAGAGGTCCTTAGAGACAGTGGCTGACCAGAGGAGCAATCCCAGGATAGGCAAATCACCCAGTTGCTCCAAGCACCAAAATACGGTGTGTATGGCTGGAAGAAGAGCAATTACCCCTGGTCCTTAGCAGGAAATACCTGACTATCATGGGGCTTGCCCAACTTCTTTCTCCAAATCTATCCATTGACCTCCACAACTCAGAACTTCTGATGCAGAACAGCCATCTGGGCAGTGCCATTCCGGAGCCAAGTTGATAAATTGGAGAGTTCCCAACATTTTCCCACAGGAAGAAAGCTGGGCAGTTGCTGCTGCTGTATGTCTCTTGAAGGCAGTCTGCCAGCACTCAGGGCTGTTGTCCAGTGCCAAACAGACTTTTACAATGCATGGCCCTCAGTGACAAACCAAAATGAAAAGGTGCACACAGACATCAGAGCAATCAATGCTCCCACACGGTGACATTGAGCAAGCACTGGAGTAATCTGTGCTGATTCCCCTGTGACTGCACTACTGGAGAAAAGCACCCTGAAATGTTGGTGTTGCTAGCGGTACCACTTGCCGCTGATAGGAGAAGGGCTTTCTGCCTTTACAGTTGTCCAATGCCAACTTCTTTGCTCGTGACGTAAGCAACTGTCATGAGAGCTCACAAGAGCTATAAATATCTCTGAAAATAATAAAAAGAAATCCAACACTGAAGAGAACTTGTCAGGCAAATAATGAGCATAAGAGAGTACTCTAGAAAGATGCTTTCACATCAGCCTGGTAGACAAGTGTGTACAGCTGAAGCTTTCTGATGACTTCCCTTCCATCACCAAGTACTACCAGTGGAGGAACAGTCCTGTCCTGGTGCCAGGCATACACCAAACTTCACAAGCACTGAGCCTCTGGAAAAATGAGGCGCAAGTTCCTACCCTGCAGAAGACTGGCAAAGCCATTTCTTCAGTGTATGAGGTGGCAACAGAGTTCAAAACTGACTCAGTACTGTCTACCAGTGCCCCATCTGAGCATAAAATATCCCATGTGATAACAACACAGTTCTGAGAGTTTCCTTAGAACACCACTCTTCCAGGTGTCTCTTCCACCTTGCTGGGCTGTTCTTTTAAACAGTTGTTTCTCATTAGGCTTCTTGTCTCTCCTTACCCAGAAAATTGGGTGAAGCCGTGTATGTTGCTACTTGAGACGCCAGAAATGCACACTGCCAGCACGCTCCTCTGGGAACCCACAGCTCTTCATGTCACTCCCAGGGAGATGGGAAACCAGCTCTGACCTTGTAAGATTCCATGGGCAAGTACTCAGGAAGGCGAGGCACAGCTATCCACCATAGCCTTTTGAGTCCAAAGATGAAAGCAAAAACCCAACTCTGTGTGACTGCAGTTAGTTTTGCCAGACTACTTAAGCCACCAGGACATCACAATGATCACTGTTAAAAACTTTTGGCAGATTTAGCAGCATTAGCACAGCTATTTAGAGTTAAGTACCTCAGGCTTGGCTCCACTGGCAGTGTAAGCGAGCTGCTGTGCGTGCACCTACACTGAGTATTGGGCTTCCTAAAGCAAGCACATTGCGGAGGCCACTCTTTTCGTTCCCAGGGTGTGAGGGTTGGAGCCTGGGAGATACGAGCTTCCCATGGTGCTCCTTTCAGTACATATCCTGGCTAGGACAGATGGATTTGGATAAAGCACGTATACATCACTCTCATCTTGTTCAAGTCCAGAAGTATAAGGTTTTCCCCATGGTACAACAATAATCTTGAAGAGAAAAAAGGAGCAAATCCTGAATTGCCAACAAACCAGCCAGTTCTTCAGATTTGCCATGGAGGATAATCATCTGAGCACATCCAGTGCTTTAAACTGTCTTAAATTGCGTGAGCTATCAGGCTTAGGCACTTTGACAGGCTTCCTTTAAAATCTATGACAGTAGACTTGAATGCATCCATTAGGTCGCTCAAATTTTGGCAGACAGATCCCTCAGCAGCAGCAGCAGCCATGAGAGACACTGTCCTCAGCCAAGGGAAGCTGAGTTTCAGAAATGCTGCTTTCCTCAGTGACAGCAGGGATAGAGGGCATCAGCAGGCAGGGGCAGCTCAGAGATCAGTGTAAGCCTTCTGTGAAGCAGCGACTGTCAATGACAGCACCATTCCCCGCCTGTGCAAACACTGATTCTCACCTGCAATACCCATCAGAGGCAGCATTTGAACGACCTGACTTGAGAAACACATTTGCTTGACTGCCCCTTCTAATTTCCGCAGCAGTCTGTTCTCTAAAGTCTCAGCTGTACAGCAGCTCACTTTGAGCTGGGTTTTATTTCCATGTTGTAATGAGGGGCGGAAAACCCAGTGTGCTACGCATACATTAAACAGACTGAGCGAGAAATATCTTCATTTGCTGAAGATGTGGGTTATTTCAGGATATTTTCATTTAGTCTGGTAAAAACGGCATTTCTATAGAAACAATTGATATAACAAACAACAAAGAGGAAATCTTACGCTAGCTGTCAAAAGCCAACATAATGTTCGGCAGATGCATTCTAAGAGATGAGTAAATACTCTGCTGTTTTGGGCTTTCAAAAGCTGCAGCCCTTCCCCCTCACTTGCGTAGTTAAATCAGTTCACACTGGGCACGGGTGCATGCTCTTTACTGGTGGGCAAGTAGAGGTTTGATTTCAAATATCCCCACTTCACCTAGTCCCAGGGGTGCCAAGCAGCCGTTGCCCAGTGAGGTGTTACCACCACAGAGTCCCAGGGTTCCACCCCAAAAGTAGACCAGTGCTGCAGAAAAGGCCACTCAAGGCTCTGTGGGTGGATCTCTGAGGATATCTGGACACACACAACATCCCTGCTCACCTGTCATGTTCTCCCATCAGCAAGAAAGCCACTGTTGACTGGTTGCAATCCAGTTTGCTTTAAGAACACATTCCTTTAAGAACGTGTGTAGTTTTTTTTACTACCAGAGAGAGCTCTGGTGTGCTGTGCATGACCCTGCTGCTCAAAGTCCATGCTCTGCTGGCTCAGGGCTCTCACTCTTCCGGATGGATTCCTGCAGATGTTGGTGTTGATGAGCAGTGCAACCACTCCTTTGAAGCATGATGTATTACTATTCCTTCTGAGTTCAATGCTTAGTCCCTCACAGAGTTAAACCTTTATCGCAGGTGACAACTTATGACTGAACATTTTGTCCTACCAGAGTCAACGCTTTTCAAGGGAACACAAGGAAGGACTTGTGGACTGATCCCTTATTATCATCTGTTCTCCATTCCCAAGCAGACCTGCATGCTGCCCACCACCCTGCTCTCCAGCTACTCTATTCTCAACTTTGGTTTCTCTCTTCTGGCAACAAACCACTAGGATTATCTATCTCCTTGGTCACCTGCTTCTTAGACAACTCATCCTCATATTCTTCACCTCTGCAACACAGCTAATACTGTTGCGTTTACAGACTTACCCTTTCTAATCCCACCAAGGCCACTGCCTTTGTTGTTCTGATCCCTTCCCTGCAACAATCCAGTGAGAAAGCATTTGGCTGGAAGCTCTCATGCTTCTCTCTGCTTTGAAAGACCAAACTCATCTTCCAGAAAGTCACGTGAAACTATTTGCTTGTGGTGAGCTAGAAGAAGGGGATAAGGGAGATTGTCTGGGCTTGTGAGAAGACTGAAAACCTTTTAAACTCTCACAAAATAGCTCTCCTTAAGTGAGGAATGTTTGAGTTCACCTCCAAAGACTCTTAGAGATGCTCTGGTGGGAATTTCTTTGCCAGAATAGCTTAGGAGATCCACGCAAGTGTGTTGGTACTTATAATTTATAGGGTAAATATGAAGATGCTCAAGCATGATTTATTGATAGAGCATAGCTATAAATAGTGCCCTTAACTGTATTATTAAAACTGAAGGTAAATAATTAATGGAATGAAGAGAGATACATAAAACTCTGGCAGTTTTGATGGGAAGCATTCCTGTCTTTCAGTAATTAAAAATGAATATATTCTGAGTATATTTTTATATCTTTCTGACAAAAAAAATTATTTGCCTGCGTCATACGCATGCTAAGAGACCCAGCGTGTGGCCGTGGCACCTGTGCAGCCAGTGTGAGAGAAATCAAGGAGGAAAAACTCCGATGAAATGTGAGTTTTGTGAAGTTAAGTGCTGACCATTCGCATGAGAAGCATTACAGAAAGGTGCAGACTTACTTCAGCAGAAAGCAAGAGACAAAGGTAACGTTTTTATGATGAGAATCTGAAGACTACTCAAGCAAAGCAAAATTCAGCTAGCAACTGGTGATGTCTGCATAGGCACCTCTCCTGGATTTAAGATGAGAAGATGACAGGCAGACCACCCCAAAGAAACATAACTTAAACAGGCCTTTTTATGACTCAGGCCATCTAGCTTACTGAATGGATTTGATTAAAGACACATAGGGGAAAAGAGCCTGGAACACCTTCAGGGTACCTTTTTTCACTGGATGAATAGCTGTTCACTTACATCATTTCCATACTAACAACACTCATAAGGTCAAAGTGACCCAACAGTTATTAAATTCCCTGGAGTCAGAACAGCTCAACCTCCTGAGTGGTTGTCAGGCAGTCTAAACAGCCCCAACGCTTAACTCAAACACGCTCCAGCACAACCATTGCCAATGCCTCCTTGCCCTACTGTCTGGGTAAGAGAACCCAAATGTCTTCATCAGCCTCCACGGAAAATTGTTCCCAAGTTCAGCATCAGCAAGACCTCAAAGAAGAAGTCTTCTATTCGAAGAAGAGGTCCTCTACTTGCACCAGTGCATCTGCCAAACCCTTCTGTAAAATGCTTTCTTGTCCTGTCTGAGGATGATCGGTGCAAAAACCTAAAATCCTAGTTCCACCTTTTGCCTTGAGCAGAGGCACAATCCATTGATTTCAATAGATTCTGGAGCAGTCCTACACGACTTTCACTCACCCACAAGCAATGACACACAAAAGCCAACAAGGCACCAAAGGGAATATTAAACTTTGCACTCTGGTCAGCCAGGCCTGTGGTAGCAACAAAGTCCCGAAGCCACCAGCACTGTTGGGCTGTTCCATGGAGAAAGGAGTAGAAACTGCTGCTCTTGAGGTTTAACCGCAAGAAACTTGAACCATTATTTAAAAGTGTTTCTTGCACCCCAAACCAGCAGAAACTGGGAATGACAAAATGAAGTTGCAGATGGTGGTGGTGGGATAATGGTTGATTTCAGAGAAACAGAGAATTGGACATCACATTTCTCAGCAGTTGTTGCTATTCCCGAACTAGGTTTGACTTTAATTTGATTTCGGTTCCTTTAAGGAGTGCAAAGTAGAGCTCCACCAGCTGATGAACTGCAGTCCAGCAGGGCAGCATCAAAGCAGCACTCCAAACCCTCTTGAGGCTCCCTTCTGAGAATCTCCAGATGTAATTAAGTACAGCTCTATTTATTTCGCCTGCTAGGGGCACCTATAAGCACCAGATGCAGGAGCAGTAACTGCTCAAAATACCTGTGCTAAAATCGGTGGTAGGAAAACATCCACTCATCAGGTTTGAATCAGGGTCACTCTTGGCTACTTAGTTGGTCTAATGGGGCATTTTCAAGTAATTTTGGTGGTTCTTACTTCAAAAAGTGCTCAGTGACCTAAAATAGTGCAGATGCCAACTTTAGGACCTCAGGGAACATGGCTGCTTGTCAAACAGTGCACAGCTGAGGTTGGTGTTTTCTGCCCAGCATTGTCACTGAGAATTTCAATTTTGTATGAGTTCATCACAGCCCTAGTTCCCTGACACAGTGGCTAAGACTGGCTGTCTGCTGACACGATGAAATATTAATTTCTATAGATTTAAGTGCTTTCAATACTTGTAACAGATAAAACTTATTTCTAGCTGGAATTTTGCTGTAGTATCACAGCTTTCTGAAGGGATACACCCGCCCCCCCCCCATGAGATCACCCAGGCTAGAAAGCTCTGCATTTCTTACAGCACTAAGACACTTGTGGCAAGTCCTTCCCAAACAGTGGGCCCACTCCAAGCCCAGACAAGAATCTGTGCCTCTTCTCATGCTCACAGAATTCATCTCCCAGATAAAAAGGTTGAAAGGTGACCAAGTACTAAAACTAATAATGAATATTAACACTTCTGCAAGTTCTGACACCTTTCCAGTAGTTTTTAATAAAGCCTGGCATATAAATGAATAATAGCTTGGCATAAATGAATGATCAAACATGAATAACAAATTACAGACGTGTTTGTATATAAATTCACTTATCTGCTCTCCTGAAATCCCTCCAGTCACATCACATCCCCCCCAGCACATCAACGCCCTCTAATAATGACAAGGCACAGATCCTACATGTATGTAAATGTATATTTGCATATGCAGACGCACGCTATTGGATGCAGGTGCCCTACATTTACACCCGAGAAAAACGCCCGGGAGAAGCTGCCCTTGGACTGCACAAGCCAAGAGCAAACTCGGGAGCGGCAGCTCCGCGGCGGGACTGTCTCTCAGGAGCACCAGGCCGCCAGCAGCAGCAGAAGCAGAAGCAGCAGCCGGCAGCCTCCCCACAGCCTCCCCACACCCTCTCCCCAACTAGCGGGACAGCTGACACGGGACTTATCCCAAAGGGACCGTGCCCACCGAGCCACTCCACGCACGCACCCCGCGGGGAAACCTCCGGCGAAGCACCGGGGGAAGCCCCCATGGGATGGAAAATGGCGGCGAGCTGGGGGGCGGGACAAGGAGGGCGGAAGTGACGTATAGCCGGGCGGAAGTAGCTGCCGCTGGGCAGAGCGGAAGTGCTGGCGGGGAGCGGCGCGGGCCGGGAGCAGGTGAGCGGCGCCCTGCGCTGCGGGGGCCCCGCGGCCTTCCTCTCGCTGCGCCTTCCCGGCCTGACGGTGGGGCAGCCCGGGCAGCCCGGGCCTCGCTCGGGGCAGCCGGCGGGGCCCTCGGGTTTCGTCTTTTACTGTCGGCATAAAGAGAAGCGCGGCTACGGGCTCTATGCGGCCTCCGGGGCGGCGGCCGTTCCCTTCAGGTGCTCTGAGTTGGGGGGGCTCCCCCCGAGCAGTTCGCCGTCAGGGAGAGGCCCCGCCAGGCCCCCGGGCCTAACCCTCGGCTGCCCGTGTAAGGCTTTGTTTCAGACTCTTAGGGAAAAGCCCGTGAGGGCTGTGAACGCGTTGGGAGTGTCGGGGCACATCAGCTCTTAACGTTGTCAATAGCAGCTTTTTGCTTTTGTTTTGTTCCGTGCTGCTGCCTCGTTATGTGCAGGGACTCTTCAGGCAAGCTGGGGACAGCAGCGTTTCTGGGGGCAAGGTGCTGTATTTATGCACGTGGTATGTGCCTGACAGGCAGTTTGACAGTCAGTGAGTCGTAGGTGACCACCGTGAGATGTGGAGCCTCTTTGAAGAGATGTTCTTGCAGCTTTTGACTGGGGTTTTCCTTCTGGATGGAGGGTCTTTACAGGTATCTGCCTTCTAGCACAGAAGGCAGATCTGCTTCAGCTTTCATCTGCTGCTTCATAGCAGATGAAAGTTGCTACCTGCCTTGTGAAATCTAGATGTTCTAGACTGTTGGTTGTTACAATATTGTGTGCAGAAAGTGTTTTTGTGACAAAGCGGAGCGTGTATGTCACCGTTTTGCAAAGCAGCCAAGAATCTTGAGTGTGACTTTCATTGACTGCTCATCGAGAGCAGAGAAATTTTACCTGCTCATTAACTGCTGAGCTGTGTTGGAGAGGCTGGGATGTGACTCTTTGCTTCATCTTTTAATTCCTTACCTAAACCAACAAGCTCTGAAGAAACACTTTAATTTGAGGCACCAATTGTGACAACAGGACCTTGTATTCTTCTTTGACCCAAATCTGGTAACTTTAGCGAAAGAATGCAAAGCGGTGGAGTTGAGGGTGGGGAAAAAATGGCGTAGTTCAGAAATCAGTAGGAGTCAGAGATGACTTTTTGCTTTTACATGTACTTGCTACCTCTTTTAACAGTGTCTAGTTCATGACTGTTATTGTGATGTGTTTCCCTTGGGCTGTAGGACTCTGCTGCTGCAGAAGGAAAGTGCATTGTGAATGCAGATGAGTTAGAATAAAATAAGAATCATAACAATATTGCATTATATCAGGTCAGTACAGTTTTTTGTAGCCTGTGGCACCTGTAAAAACCTTGGAGAGGTGCAGAGTCGTACTTTGCTCAAATGAGTGCTGCTCCTGATTCTTATGTTGTTTTATGTCTGGTAAGAGTAGTGGCAGAGGTTGGTAATATACGCCTCAGAAGATAGATGCTGCTTCTGGAAAGCATTGGAAGAGTGTTAAGGACCTCAGTTTCTGCATAAAGTAGATGTCAGTTGCTCTGATACACTGGTGCTGCCTTAATTGGTGATTAGTGTCCCTTACTGCCCTAACTGGACTTCTCAGGCTTATGCTTGAGCAGAAGTCTATTATTTCTAAAGTGTGTCCTGGCACTTGAAGCAGTCTGTGGCTTTATTTACTTTTTGTGCTTTTATGTCCAGTTTTGGACTCCCCAGTTCAAGAGGGACAGGGAAATACTAGGGAGAGTCCAATGGATAGCTGTGAGGATGATGAAGGGACTGGAACATCTCTCTCATGAGGAAAGGCTGAGAGCCCTGGGGCTGTTTAGCCTGGAGAAGAGAAAACTGAGAGGGGATCTTATTCGTGTTTACAAATATCTGAAGGATGGGTGTCAAGTAGAAGTGGCCAGTCTCTTTTCACTGGTGCCCTGTGATAGGATGAGGGGCAATGGTCACAAACTGGAAGACAGGAAGTTCCACCTCAACATGAGGAAAAACTTCTTTACTGAGGGGGTGACAGAGCCCTGGAACAGGCTGCCCAGAGAGGTTGTGGAGTCTCCTTCTCTGGAGACTTTCAAAACCCACCTGGACGTGTTCCTGTGTGACTTGATCTAGGTGATCCTGCTCTGGCAGGGAGTTTGGACTTGATGATCTCCAGAAGTCCCTTCCAACCCCTACCATTCTATGATTCTATGATAACTTATCAAAAAATGTGCCATTTTGAGGATACAGGTAGGTTCAATCTTTCTTAAAATGATACTAACCAATGGAAGCAAGAACAAATAACTCATCTACAACAATACCCCAAGGTGAAGATTTTGTCCCAGAAAGGAAGAATAGACAAATGCCAAGAAAGTTTACTATTGTTATTCATGTGGAAACCACTCAGATGCTGTAAGGAGTGGCCACATAAATTCTTGATAGTTTCCCCGAATAGGTTATTTCATGTTATTTCAATATTAATAAAGTGAGGCATAATGATGAGGGAATAACAGTCACAATTCAGCGATCTTTTCCACATGCACATTCTCCACAGGAAAAAATAAAAAGCTTATATGATTATATGAGAAAAGCCACTTCACATGTGCAAATACACAGTTTATTAAACAGCCGAGAGAACCCAACCCCCACCAGCACTCCACACACAATACTGTAAAAGAGAAGAGGCTTCATAACTCAAGGAGACAAAAAAATATTACATGGTATTAGAAAATAAAGAAGTGACCACGGGACTGAAGAGTAAAATCTTATTCTCATTGATGTCCATAGAAAATTCTGTCTTACACAGAGTGCTTCAGTGTAAATTATGTACATAAATTTGAAAAATAATTATATTTCCTGTCTTTCAACTATTTTTCTACCTTTAGCAATTTATGACAGGTAAATATTATGACATAAGACAGTGTTCTTCTTCAAAGGGATTTTTAAAAAGAAATGCTTTCATTTATTCTGATTTTCCTAAGAAGTTCACCTTTGTGCTGGAATTGACTCTTAATTAGTATTAATCCTAACTTTCAATATCAATACAGCATAATAACAGTAAGAAAACACAATTAAATAGAAAGTATACTGAAATAATATTGAACTGTAACTCCCTTTTTTCTCTCTAACAAAATCAGACAATAATTATATTTTAACAGAACAGTCTATTTGATAAGTTTCATTTAAATCATATTCTGTAGCATTGAATATGCCATTCTATCAAGTATAAGCTGCAGCATATAAACTTAATGAAGTATGTACAATCTAATTACCAAAGATACTAAGACATTGCCACATCCCAGTAATACGTTCTTGGCTCTTTGCTGTTGTTTATATATAAAGCTTATGCAATGACCTACTTGGAAAATGTTATTTATAAATCGTGACTATTTTCTGGAGAAGCAAAGGAAGAGTAAAGGACAAGAAGATATATGAATTTGTTCAAAATCTTAAAATGTTCTACTCTATTTACACACAGGCTAAGAGTCTTCAAGATTAGAGTCTTGGTTTCAGATTAGAAATTACTTGCTTTGTGGAATCATTTAGGCTGAAAATCAAACCAATAGAGATTTCAAAGAAATTTTGCTGTGTTTGAGCACAGATATTGTTATTTTTGCCAGAGACAAAAAATATCCAAGAGTAATCAGGCCTGAATTTAATCCAGGATTTAGTACTTGGAACATACTGATCTGCCACAAAGAACCACTTAATGTCTAATTATTATTAACTCAACATAAGCAAGAGCTTTTTTCCCCCCTTAGTTCATTCAAAAATTCACATTAATCACTGTACTGTATTATGAAACCTATAGTTGTCTGTCAACAAAGAGGGTTCCCTGGTATTCAAAAAAAGACCCTATCTGATTATAATGGATGACTAAAATAAGGAAAAGAGAAATAATGGAAAAGAAACACTGAGATGATTTTTAATATCCATATGTCTAAGTTCATGTTTATTTCATATATATTTGCAAGTACATTTAAAAACCTGTCATTAATATTTTCTATCAAAATAATTGCTGCATCTTAACTGCCAGGCATAAGGAGGGCACTGTAATGCTTTCCAAGTGTCACAAAAAACAAGACATCTTGTCATAATGCCAGAAATACCTACAGATACAATATAATTTATGACAGAACTTACTTTCTGCTGTCTGCAATATTATCTCATCAAGCTCTTTTTCAAGCTTTTCATAAGTATCTAGCCGTGCTTGATACTCGGAATTCTGCGTTTGAAGTTCAATAATGCGTGTTTCACTAGAAGACTGAAGACTATAAAATTCCTTAGTAAGCACCTGTGAGAATGAATAATGGAAAGATTCAGGGATTCAGCATTACAGCTGTTTATTAAAGCATAGTACAGGTAACAATGCTTGCAGTATAATACTAAATATTTCATGCAACTTTTGCACAGGAAAGATTAAAATACTTTAAAAGGCAGTTATTTTTTTCAACTATATTATCTTGCACAGGTTACACTCTCAGGTCATATCATATATGCCTATTTCCCAAGGCCTTCGTAATTCTCTGAAAAAGCTACAAGAATTTTAAATGAGAGTTAGGAAAAGCAAGGTAAGAGCTAAAAAAAAATATTTAATAAAAATCAATACATGGCAGTCAAAACAGTGTAAAAACAGTGTAAAAGCATTTATTTTCATGGCTTTAACTGGATTCAGGTTTCAGTTATTTAAAAAAAAAAAAAGAGGATTCCTCTACAGAATGTTAAATTCATGAATATAAAAATTTGGTATTTAAGGTTTATCAGATTCTCATCATTTACTTATTACTGACAGGTAATATGCCATTAACATTCCAGACTGAAGTAAATACTTAATCCACTAAGATGATTAAACTAAAAAAAAAATACATATTCAGAAGTAAAATTTAGGAAGGTCTGTGTAAGAACTAAAGCTTGATATAGTGCTTGAAAATAGAAAACAACAATGACCGCACAAATATTATAAAACCAACAGGAATAAAAAAATCCTTGGTAAGTGAAGTAGTAATTTACATGTTTCACAGAAAAAAAATCCCACCAAATCAGGTAAAGTAATAACTAAGTAATACCATAGCTAATTTCAAATATTAACTTCCCAAATAAAAATCCCAAACATTCGAGATGACAACTGAATATAGATCTTGAGATACAGAAAATATATGCATAGTGTATACAGCAGTAATACAGATTCACTGTCAATAACACTAAATAATGTACAATTGCTTAGAGAAACAAGCCACTTGAATATTTTTATAGCTTGGTCCACTGTCACAGAAGAATAAATGTGTAAGTTAAAATTTGGCAACAAAGAAACCATCTGTTCCCTACTTTTAGCATGCATAAGAGGAACTACTCCATGCTGAGATCCAAATCAAAACAAGAGTTGGTTCACAAAGCAGCTGTAGCTGAGCCACAAGATACTAGTGACTACACTGTTAAGATCAATGTCCCATAAGAAGGGTAAGGGAAAACCCTTAGCACATTGATAGCATATAAAAGAAATGAAATTAAAAAACACTCAAACCAAAACCAAACAAGAATTCAGTCAAAAAAAAGAAAAGTAAAACCTTCAGACATCAAATATTTAAATTCCGCTAGAACATTTCTTAATGAAAAAGCACTGGTTTTAAATAGTCTCTCTAAAGAGAAAATGAAGTTCCAAAAGTGTTAGAAGAACTGAATGCTGAATATTCAAGATTTTATCAGATCAAGTAAATATCCACAAAGAAAATAGAAATATAGCTCAAATTTAACTATCTTCTCAAAGTTCAGACATGTCTATGCAATTGAAGATCTGTTTAACAACTTCAAAGTCAAGCAAAACTGTCAGTCCCAGTGCTCATGACCACAACGGACCTCATCAGCCAGGATCTGAATGTCCTAGTACAGACAAAACAAGAAATTACATTTTAGCTAGAACTCTCTAATTCTGTTCCCACTCTCTAGTTCCTTTTCATAAATGCCCTAGGTAGATTCAGCACTAGAAATGTGGAGGCTTGAAGAACAGTATCCTTCTCCAAAAAAGGAAGGTTGCCATAGGTTTTTATTCTGTTCTGTTTGGTTTGTATCCTGACAAGTGTAGAGTCTTGTATCTGGGAAAGAATGACCCCATGTACCAGCGATGGACTGACCTGTTGGAAAGCAGCATAGGAGAAAGGGACCTGGGGGTCCTGGTGGACAGCAGGATGACCATGAGCCAGCAATGTGCCCTTGTGGCCAAGAAGGCCAA
>WUAM01000186.1:986832-1021737 GCA_024336885.1 Actenoides hombroni
CCTGGAACAGGCTGCCCAGAGAGGTTGTGGAGTCTCCTTCTCTGGAGACTTTCAAAACCCACCTGGATCTGTTTCTGTGTGGCCTGCCCTGGATGATCCTGCTCTGGCAGGGGGATTGGACTCGATGACGGTGCCTGATAGTTCCCCAGGCAAATGAAGGCAGTTTCAAGGCCAGCTGTATTTTTTTATTATCTTTTTTAATACGCAGACACTTGAACAAGTGTACGTACATCCCTGTGTGGGAGAGGCTTATTGCAGAAATTTTAGCAGCACACTTTGCTTATGATTGGGTGTTTTGTGTCTGCTAATCCTGGCATCATCCTTGTTTGGGCTTTGAAGCCTGTGATGATAGGGCATGAATCACTTGGCTTCTGATGCAGGTGGTGCTACACATGCATATCAAAGAGGGACCTATCAACTGAAGTATGACTATTGGAGCCCCGGTTGTGATGGAAAGCTCCATAAATAAACAGCAGGTAGGTGTGTGCTTATGCTAGGAATGCACAAAAAAAAAAAAGGTAGTTGTCTGCAGAAGTTGCAGTTTTTGCTGTGCAGTTGCAAGGGAACTGTGCTGAAAGGGAGTGTTTCTGCCTTCTCAGCATCAGTCAGAACTGCAGTTACATCCCAGGTGTTTTTGTGTCACGTCCTTCTCTGGCAGTAGCAAGGCACTGTAGCAGGGTGCTCCCTTCCCCTCCTGCCCTGAAGTAGCCTGTGCTAGTGGCTGAGTACTACAGATGTCCTTGACAGCGTTGGTAGAGAGGTCAGACTTTTTCCCAGTGTACTGGGGAGGGGTTTATTGTTTAGAGGGTACAGATAAGTTCCTCTTGCTGCTGCTTGTGCTGTAAGTAGGGTTGGTGTAGGTGGAAGTTGTTCTCGGACTCTTGAGCTGACTGCTTTCATTAAAGTCAGTGTTTTGAGATGTCTGAAATCAAAATCATATAATTCATGATGTTGGTGTTGGATGAAGAGGTCTTATTCCTTAGTCATGAAGTGCTGAAGTGAATGGGAGGCCCTGGAAACCTTGAAACCTCTGAAAATCCACAGTTTGCTACAAAAAAACCTGTTAAGTCTGAATGGTTTTACTCCAGCTTTTGCACAAAATGAGGGGCAGGAAAAAGAATGTCAGCGAGTCTTACACGGTTGTTGGTTTTACACTAAGGCTTTGATTTAAAAAGAAAAACCACAACCAAATATAAAACTCCCTGGACATTTTTGTGCTCTTTTAGTGGTGCTGGTTCCATCTACCTGACCTTGGTCAAGAATGAGATCTCTGAAAATAGTATAAATATTCCAAATGTAGGTCATAAATACTACATGAAGTAATTCTTGCGTCTGTTATCACATTTCCACAAGGTATCTTACTCACATATTTTACAAAAAAGTGTGATAACAGCATAAGATAAAGCATTGGCTTCAGGGCAGTGGCTGTGCCTGCACAATGATTGAACTTTGTTTTAGTCTGAGATTAAGACAGAGATTCACTTGCAAGCTTTGTATTTTCTCATGCGTGAAACCTGTCCATATGGTAGATAATTGTAGTTTTAAAAATCCATATCAGCTTTCCTTTCCAATTTAGCAGTAAATTATCATTGAGTCCTGATGGGCTTTTAAAAGTGGAAGAGATCAAATATGTACATAATATTTCAACACATCAAGTGTGGGTGGGTGTCAGATCTGTAGCATTAGTGCTGATCAGTGATTCAATGAGTGTGAAATGTATTTGCAAACACTCTTCTTGCTGCTTGTGAGAGATGGATTGATGGTCCCAGGCTCTGGGAATAAGAGGTGGGGAGTAATAGAATCGTATAGTGGTAGGAGTTGGAAGGGACCTCTGGAGATCATCAAGTCCAACCCCCCTGCCAGAGCAGGATCATCCAGAGACTGTCCCCTTCTACTTGACACCCACCCTTCAGATATTTGTAAACACGAATAAGATCCCCTCTCAGTCTTCTCTTCTCCAGGCTAAACAGCCCCAGGGCTTTCAGCCTTTTCTCATGAGAGAGATGTTCCAGTCATGCCCGGTAGGTGGGGGGTGGAATGGTTGCCTTCCTAGTAAGTTCACATATGCACAGAGGTAAAAAGTCTTTGTAAATACCACCCTTGGCTTTCAACCCAAAACTGGCCTGTGCAGTGAATGAAAACACTTGGAAATAGCATGACTTGTGCCAGTGAGGACAATGAAAGAGTGAGAGACAACTCAAGCAGAACTAGATAAGGAAGAAACATTCTTTTTGCTTGGGAGTTTTGAGTGACAAGGTAAGCAAATGGAGTTGGTGAGAGTGAGTGCATTGTCCAGATCTGTGTGGACAGGGCCTTACATCCTGACAGATATGCTAATGCTAGGGTCCTGAGAAGACTGTATGCTGGAAGGGGGGAGTTTTGCATGTTGTTGTCCCTCTGATGTTCTCAGTTGGTGCTGATAATGGGGTAAGTCAAGTCTGTTGTCTTAGACGAGGTGCTTTTGCGACTTTGCGAATCCAAGGCCATGTTGTTGGCATTCTGGCAGTGATGCACTTGTTGGCTGGCTTGTTACTGGATGATTGCCATTCTGCTCCCAACTGTCTGGTGGACCAGGTGTTGGCTTGTTTAGTAGCATGTTGTTTGGCAATGAAGAACAAGGTAAACGGTTTGTCTGGGACTCTGGTACAACCAGTTGTGTCCTGGGGTGATCCTGAAGTAGGGTTGCTGCAGTATGCACAGGAGCAGCAGAGTGGGACAAAAATGAATAGTTTTCCCTTGCTGTCTCCATCCTATCCCCAGGAATTCCAGTTCTGTAACCAGTTTTCCATGTCTTTGGTAGGTTTCATGTGAACAGCACGCAGGGCTGGGCTGCAAGAGCAAGAAGGCAGGATGTTGTCAAGACCAAAGCCTGGGGAGTCTGAGGCAGACCTGCTGCACTTTCAAAAGCAGTTCCTGGCAGCCAGAGCTTCACCTGCAGTGAAGATTGTGAAGAAAGCAGACAAGAGGAAGGGGGAGGAAGGGAGTACAGATGCTGTGAAACCCCTGCTACAGGACAGCAAGGATGTAGTCATGTTGGATGGTAATTTCCCTTATGGGCTTCTTTGAATTACTAGGATTGTCTGCCCCTTTGAGTGTTCCTCAGTGCTTGCCTTTTCACCTCCCTTTCAACCCAGTGTTGCTTTTTCCATGCACTTGTGTCCTCCCTGCAGTATTGTTTGTTCTTAGCCTTGTTGGAAAATGCACTTGTCCAGTGTTACTGGTATCCAGTAGAACCACCTTTCCAACACACTGCCTTTGTCTATAGTCATCAGCTGTCTGTGGTACCTTACTAGCCTTGATGCAAGAGATGTTTTATGTGCTTTGTACCCATTGGATTCTCACTGCTTATTTTGCAGTCTGTCCAGACCTTGTTCTCAATGTCTCTGAGATTTAGCTCTGCTAACAGCTTCAGTTTCAGCCAGCAGATCTGGCTTGATAAGTCTCCTTCCTGCAGTTTTCTTTTCCTCCATCAGTAGTAACGGTAATGCTTCTGTCAGATGATTAATAGTCTTGGAAGCTCTAGGTGCTTTCTTAAAATAACAGCTTAAATCTCACAGTCACTTCCAGGTAAGGAAATAAGATCCCAATTTATAGACAGTGAAAAGGAAGCCTTGACTTGCTCATGATCATACAAATCACTCATTGTTAGAGCTGCCAGTGTCAATGTGCTTTTCTGTGCCTGAACACAAACTGCAAGGACACCATTTGTGTCTGTACAGTCTTGCTGCTTCCCTTAATACTTGCAGCCAGGCCTCGGTACCCTTTCCTGCTTGTGCAGCTCTTTGAACAGCCCTTGGTGCCAATATATAAATAATAACATTCTTGAGTATGTTTCTCTCCAATACCCAACACAAGTCAGCGACAGAGGACTCTTAATGGTCTTATTGCTTCCTCATCTTTGTTTCTTATCAGAGCAATAGCAGGTGCTGTTAGGGAGTCTTGGTCTGGTAGCTATTGCACACTAATTAGATATCATTAACTTGACTAGCATTTTTAAAATTATTTCTTTACTATTATTTCTCCTCCCTAGATTTTCCTGATGTTCTCCCAGCCCTAACTCCAGCTCCTCCAAAAAAGTCCAAGATCAAAAACGCCTGCGTCCACTTTGAGGATGATGATCCAGAGGAAAGACTGGAGAGTCATGATCGACACATTACAGCAGTCTTCAGCAAAATTATTGTATATCTGTTTTTTATGTGATGGTCTACAGTTGTGGGGTTTGTTTGGTTTTGAATGCTGTGAACTAAGCAGTGGACAGGGAGGAAGGGTTTGGTCACTGCTTTTTATTTCTACAGTGTAATCAAGCAGTTGTAGCACTGTAGACCAGTGTCCTGGAGCACTTTGAAAGAAAAAGCACTTTGGGTATATTTTTGCTGTCAGTTAAATATGGGTTTGAATCTATTCTTCAGTCCCGACTGCCTATGGCATATGCTCTAGTGTGGATCTGGGTGAGTTTCTGGACTCTGAGATATTTTAATTGCTTTGTGCTGGCCCATGTTTTCCTTTACCTGATTCTTTTGACCAGTGTAGAGTTTGGAGACTGTGGAGTTTGGCAGCCCAGGCTTTTGGAAAATAGCCTCGCTTTGGCTCTAAATAAGCACAAGGTATTCAGAGCCTGACAGTGATGTAGCAGAAAGCTTGTGAGCTGCAGAGCTGAGAGATTTTTGAGTCCAGTCCTAGCCAAATAATATTAACGTGTCTGGCTGTTGTGATGGTTTCTACAGGGTTTGGGGTTTTTTTGTTTGTTTGTTTTTCTTTTTTGTTTTTTTTTTGTGTGTGGGGGGGGTTGTTCAGGGTTTTTTTTATGGGTTTTTTCTTTTTTGTTTGTGGTTTTGTGTTTTTGTTCATTTGTTTTTCTTCCCCTCTTTAGGAGAGAGACACAAGTGGAGTAGCAGTGACTGTGCCAGTGCCCACAGGAGACCCATTTCCAAGGACATTTCACCGCTCTGAGATACAAAGTGAGGTAAGGTTGGGAGCTACTGTTTTATGCTACCTTTATTAACAACTAGAACTTCCTTACAACAAAGCCTAATGCTTGGTGGGTGGTAGGGCTCAAAATAAGTGACTTGGCCTGCTGGAGGTTGAGCTAGCTCAACATACCTCTGGCATTGCTGTTTCAGTGTAGAATAGAGTTCTTCTACCAAGCTGCCATCAAGTAGGCACTCCATTCCCTGCAGTTAGATACCATTGGAATCCTCTTGGTGTAGGAAAAAGGCAATCACTGTCAGCCAGCTTTAGTGAGGTGGATCAAAACTGTGCTGCTGTAATAGAATTGACCCTGTTCTGCAGTTTTTCTCTGAGGAACAATCTCTGTTAATTTGTCCACCAAGTTCGATTGAACCTCTACTTCCTGAAGTTGCACCTGATGTCATCTGGCATGACATTTGAATATGGTTGCATTGATAATCTTTTGCAGCTCTTTGGATTTTGACTTAAGGGGTTTTTTTTGTTTGTTTTGTTTTTGTTTTGTTTTCTGTGGCTGTAAAACTGTAGGCATGGCTGCTATCAGCAGTTGTTGCTGTAGTAGCAAGAGCTGCTAGCCAAGTGGGAATCAGATGCTGGGAGTTGCTTGTGTGATTGATAGCTATGGTTGCTTTGAAGCGTTAGCTTATTTTGAAGGACAACTTCTTTGAAAGGGAAGAGTAATAGTTTTTAAACTACCAGTTCCGCTTACCTGATGCAGGAGTGCACAAAGCAGCTACCAAATGTTCAGACTGCCTTTTAAGTTTCTTCTCTGGACTGGGGACATGCAAGAGGTTTTTTTTTTTGTTGTTGATGTTGCGGGTTTGGGTGTTTGTTTTTTTTTTGTTTTTTATGATGCAATTTTTTTGTTGTTGTTGTTGATGTTGTCTTTTTTGTGATTTTGTTTGTTTGTTTGTTTTGTGTGTGTGTGGTTGGTTGGTTGGTTTTTTTGGTGTTTTGTTTTGCTTTGCTTGGTTTGCTTTGGATTTCCTGTGTATCCTGTGCAAGGCCGTTCAGAGCCATGCCCTTCCATTGCCTAGGCAAGCAGCACAGTAATTTAGTCAGGATTATTTTATCACCACTTGCCCACTTCTTACTGTGTAAATCTCTTTGCCCTGCTGCTTTCTAATCAACTTATAAGAAGCCTATTCCAAGCATGTGGTGAGCACTGTGCGGTACAGCCCCATTTATCCTCAGAAATGCAAACTATTTGGTTATTCAGAGTTTCCAAACAGCAGGAAAGCTGGAACTGCTGTGTCTGGTGATATTTTAGGTGTACTTGCCTGGCTTGAATTCACTTATAATTAATCATCTTCCTTCTCTAGGTAGCAAAAATATTCATGTTTTTGTCTCTGTCCTAGCATTAAACTGTGTGTTAAAAACAGAGTAACACACACATAGAAAAGGGCAGGTGGCTGCCTCTGTGTCACGGCCCAAAGTCTGATCTGAGGGTGTCTTTAGGATGGGATCTATACATTTGTTAGGGGCAGGTGTGCGGGGGAGTCTGGAAAGGAAAGTGGTGACACATGGCTTCCCCATTTGTAGGTGAAAGTGGAATCTGGAAGAAAAAGCATCTTTGCACAAAAGATGGCAGCGAGAAGAGCTTCTGAAAAGGCGGCAGCAGCTCCCTCTGCTGCCGAGTGCCTGCAAATAAGATCAGCTGCTTTAGATGCCCTGCGTCCTGAGGCATCAGCGGGAGATACACTTCTTCCCAGCATCAGGGGTGGTAAGTGGAGAAGGTACTGCTTACCCAGCCTACCATATTTATATGGCATCAGTGCACCTTGTTTTCAAATTAGTTTAGCACTGTTGTTCTCAGTTTAGGAATCTCAAGGTCACTTGGAATGCCTGTGGTGCGACAGGGGTTTGAAACGGTGTGAGACCCAAATTAGCATTCTAAAAGCGGGGTTGGTTTTCTCCCTGGTTTCTTTTTGCTTCATACAAGACAAAATAGATTTGTTTTTCAAGGTTCTTGTCCTCCCTTTCCTCTCTGTTTATATTCGAGGTTTTTATTTCATCATTGATTTCCACAATTTTAGGAAGACGGTGGTTCTTGTATCTGAGGAAGGTGTTTGAGACCACTGTGATGGAAGTTCTCACTCCTATTTAGAAGCTGAAAGCTCAGTCTTCCGTCACCAGATCTGCTGCTATGAGACTATGGCTTTGCTGCATAAGGAACCTTGTGAGGCAGTGCTGATGAGTCAGTGCCACCTCCAGCAGTTACTTGTCTGACAGCAACATGACAAGGAAAGATGAGACCAATTCAACTGGTACCAGCATCTCCAAGCATTTTTATTTTTTATTTTTTTGGTGACTTCGTTAGTCCTATTTGCTTAGGACAACCATGTGTCCTTTTTTCTCTTTTTCACATTGAAATAGAGGCCAGATGTCGTTTGGGGGTTATTGCAGTTTGGCTAAGGTTTCTGTCTGCTCTGACCCCTGTCAGAGAATTGGTAAGAGAACCCCCCAGATGTGCTGTGCATGCACAAATCCACCGTCCAGGTCAATATACTGTGCTTACTGTATATCCTGTCACAACTGTGCATGTGTACTTCTGTTAGAGAGCTCAAAGGGAGATACAGCAGCTCTATAGCTGTGATCCTCTTGAAGTAGAACACTTCTAAAATGTAGTAGCATAACAGAGGGATCAAGAAATGCTTTGGCATCCTCGGCAAGGTCGTTGCAGCAAGGTCACTAGAAGCAAGAGGAGAACAGGAGAAGTTACGTTTCTTGTAGTGACAATGTGTTTGTGTCTGGTAATGCTCAGCTGATCGTGGGAAGCTACCTGAATCTTTTACCAGGTCACTCTGTCTTCTCATCTCTTGCTGCTCAATATACAAGACAACTGTTGTGGAAATGACATCAGACCTTACTGATGTGATGATGAGTGCCATTACTGCTGTTTGAACAGGCGTTTGATGCTTTCTGTTTTGGCTGGTTTAGGGTCATAGGGGTGTTCCAAGTCTCTATATGGAACATATGAACAAAACATAAGGAATAAAGCCACTAAGTAAGGTACATGTGTAGTGGGCTGCCGGAGAGCTGGAGGGTCTCATTCTGACCAAAGGAGCACATTACCCTGCCGCTAGAGTTAAATGAAATGATCCTTTAAAAAGGATTTAGATCAGCTGAAAAGACTTGATTTTATTCAGGGCAGGTAAAATACCCCTCTGCTGGAACTTCTAATATGTTTAGCCTTTAAATGTGAATGCAGGACATTGCTAGAAGCAAACATGACTGTGTTGAGAATGGGTTCTGTATCACTCTAGGAACTGACTTAATAATTTCAGTTCTCTGTCTCACTCAACAGATATTTACTGGGTCATGGTTCAGTTGACATACAAATGTGGGTTCAGCTGTACTTGGGCAGAGAAAGAATCTCACATTCACTAACTTGGAAGAATTCTCTGACTCATCAATTTTGAACTATGCTCCGGTTAACCTTTTCTTTGCATTAAAGAAAGAAGGTGGAAATTATGTTTTATTGTGACGTGGGATGAAAGCCCAAGTATTTTAGTTTTGTTTGAAGCTAAACTAAACTTTATTCCTGTTTTAACTTGATTACCAAGGTTTAAAAAGAAAAAGAAATCATGCTAGCCTGGCAATGATAAAATTGAGATGCATTCATAATGCTGTAGACACTTAAATCACTAACTACTTTCTCTGCTGGATCTACAGATAAAGCTGGTGACTTTTTGACCTCTCAGCGGCCTTGTCTTATAACGGGAGAGGGTCTTGGAAACCAAAACAGTGAGCTGGAAGCTCAAGCTATTCACAATGAGAACTTGGAGAAGCTGCGGTTCATGTCCAAGGAAGAGATCCTACGGGAGCAGGAAAGGCTTCTGTCTCAGATGGGTATGTGTTTGCCAGGGTGAATTCTAGAGATGTGGAAGTTTACTGAATGTGTAGATGTCCTGAAGTCAAATTCACAGATCAAAGATGGAAGCTTGTAATTCCTGCTCATTGCATATGTTGATAATCTAGCTTCTGTATCGTGGCAGTACCTTATGGGTACGAATTAAGTGTGGAGGAATTAAAGAGCATTTATTCCTCACTGAAAGGGGGCTTAGCTTAACTCTGACTCATCTCCCCTTTGCTGTGGGATAAGATGGTCCATTCACTCTGTTGCTTTGCACACCAAATAGCTGGTTGCATATACATGTATTGAGGTACTAAAATGTAATTCCCTGAAGCAGATAAGAAAGCAAAGTTGTTCTTAGGATATCTGTAGCTGAGGGATCCCTTGGTCTTCCCCTCCAAAATACTTAAGATTTGGGCCAAAGCTGTCAGTACCCAGAGAGGGGAAATGTGTAGGATTTCAATTCAAATCTGTACTTGATAGAGCAGGACAACTTACAGCTTTTCTTGAACTTCTTGAAAAAGCATTTTAATTATCTGGCTGTTGGGTGCAGGTGTTTGGGCAGGGAACTGAGCTCTGTCCACGGTGGTGCTCTGGGAATGCCTGTCACTGACAGCTGGTGACAAGATGGGGGAGAACACCGAGTGTGGTATGTTTGGTAAGACTGTGTGATGTAGGGCACTGTAAAACTTGTTGGCATTGGTTTCAGTGATTTTTGTATGCTGGAGAAGAGCAGACGTACAAATGTAGGTGGCAGACAAGAGTCTTCATTTCAAAAGTCGTAATTTCAGATCGTCTAGCATCAAATTTAGGTGTTAGTGGCATTTTAGATGCGTAAGTCTCTCGTGGGTATAGCTTAAAGATCATAATAATGATCTCGACTTCATTGCAAGCAGCATGGGTATAACTGGAAAGGTAAAAAAATTTTTATTCCCCCACCCAACTTCACTGCTTAAACAATGTCACGTGTATGAAAAATGTCTTGCTTATGTGCTTTCTTCTTTTCACTGACTTGTGATCTTTGCTAGTTGTCTACATCACTCTGTCCTTTGGGATATTAGTGATTACTTAAGGAGTTTAAAAAGAATAGGATGCATTCTGAAGTGTTCTTGAGCAATAAAATATTTTCTAAAACAATGTATTTGTTGAAACGTGAAGAAATTTCTAAGCTAAATTACCGGTTTATAGGTGAACTTGGGACCTGGAGAGGCACAGAAATGTCGATTAGAGAGACTTTGTTCTCCATATTCAGGAGTGTGACTAATTTGTGGGTGTTTAATGCTGCCCAGTCTCTGAATTAACCTCTTGGTTATGAAGCAGATGAGACTCTGTGGTGTGGAATACGAGGATGGGTAGCCAATTCCACGATGAACAGTGTCTTCAGGGTCTTATTGTTGATACTATTCTGGTTTTGCATGTGGAGACTTGGTCAGAAGTAGGTTTACTTTCTGATGTACAGTGCATAGATTGACAAAATCAGCGACTTGTTTGTGTGAAATGACGAAATAATGAATACAATCCCTTACTGTGTACAGTGAAGTGTGAGAAAGCAAGAGCTCTCTTTGCATTCAGCAAAAATTACACGTGCTTTAATGAGACGGGGCTGTATGCCCATCCTTTGCCAAGAGAGGTTTAAACTGTATCATTGGGAGAATGTGCAGCAATCACAAGTGTGGGCTAAATCCCTTCATCCTCTTTGAACTGTTTCAGAGACATGAGAGTAGTTTCCTTTTTGGGATGACTTCTCTCAAGTACAGAGCATTTCTGAATTGCTTGTTCTTTGTCCTCCAGAGAATAAATAACAAATGTAGGTGTTACACTGTATTACTTTATACATTTCTGACCCTGTTTATTTGAGTATCTGTATCTTTTAGAGGCACAATGCACAGGCTCTTACTGTTCACCCTGGCATAAGCACCCCAGCACCATCTTCTAGATGAAGAGTATTCAGAGAGAAAATGAGCACCATCAAAAATGATGTGGGATATTTATAGCAGATCTGAAAGTAAAATGATGATCTTAGGACATTTTCCCATTTCAGAGCTGTGGGAGTATTATCTGTCTTTCAAAATACCCCAACCTCCCAAATGTTCCCCTTCTTTAAAGCATGAAGAAAATGGCCAGGTCTATTTTCTGGATGCTGTCAGACAGTAATTGACTCTCAGGATGAGGAGTCAGTTCAGAGAAAACAAGATCTCCTTCTCCTAACACAATATCTGGACCATGCACTGCAGCTCTAGTGCAATTGAATAAAGAGCAGGTAATTCTTTTTGTGGTATCTGTTCCATGTGTTCTCATAGCATTCAGATTGATGTCACTGAGCAGTCCACAGGCAGGGCAGGCAAACTGTCAAACGTGGGTCCCTCCCATAAATCACAGACTAGAATTCTCTCCACAAGGAATAGTCTTGTTTAGATGTGCCTTTTCAGTGGCAGTGAGGGGGAAAGAAACTTCTTCATTTGTAAGTCTCTTCATTTGTAAGCTGGGAGAATTTTTGTGGTTCCTTTTCCTTGGAAGACATTCATCAGCTCTTCCTTGGGTATCACCCCACCAGTCAACTGCACCCAGTGTATGTGCTCAGGAGGTCATAAAGCAGCTGAGTGCCTCAGTTTGAAAAGAAGTGACAGTAGGTACAGAAGAAAAGGTCATGTGGAATGGACATGAAAAGACTAAAACAGAACTAGCAGGAGGTTTAGGCATATCACGTATTCTCAGACTTTCAGTCACTTCTCTGTCTGTCTCTTTGTCAATACTTGCAGATTCCAGTTTAGTTGCTTTCTTAAAGTCGCGACGCGGTGGCACCGAAGGCCAAACTAAGGAATTAAAAATGGAACAGAACAGACTGGAGGAGTTTGTGGAATCTCAGCCTGTGGCTCAGCATGGTGTAGGATCATCTCTTTCCATGCAGGAGTCATCTCTGGAAGAATCTGTAATGAAGGAAGAAAATAGAAATGTAGAAATGACAGGTAAGGAAAAAAAAAGTGCACGTTGTTAATGTTCTGAACATAAATGTAAGGTTTGGATGGTGTTTGCATCAATCCAGATGCTTTGGTAGTTAACCAACTCAGAATTTTATCATGGTATTTAAAAAATAGATGTATTTTTGGGTTCAGGGAAGAACATCTGTGTTATTTCTAGCTGGGTTAGAAGGGTGACACACCATGTAATGAAGGTCAGCTGTTCAGTGGGAGGTCTTGCGTCGTTTTTGAAATATGTTCTGAGGTCTCTGAAGTGAACATGTGTTTTAAACTAGGCATCATGGCTCTCTGTTCAGTTGTGTGAATGGGGAAACTAAAGAGTGCAAGACTGTGATTCACCTGCTGCTTGAATATTTTCTTTTAACTGGGGGACCAGTTGGGGACAAGTGTTGGATAGGTGAGTGGTTTGCTCACAGGGTGGTATGGAGAAGACAGGCAAATCTCCCTTCAGGGAAATTGCTCAAATAGTGCCTGTCTGTCATATCATGACACTGCTCCTGATAGCCCCATTCTGTGTCTTGTATCTTGGAGCCCACGTGGTGGGTTCTTTTCTTTGTGCTGTGGATGAAGGGAAGTATTAAGGTGTAGAGTGTTCTGCTTTTTTGGAAGAACTGTACAGAGTTGTTGCCTCTTATGACAGAACACTTTAATACTCAATATATGCCTGTATGAGGAGAAATCTGCTTTATCCCAGCAGCTAAAGCAACCCATATATTCTCATGATAGAGAAAATAAATGTTTTCCTCTTAAGCTTCTGCTCCTATTGTTACTTTTCTCACCGCAGGTTTTTTTTCTTTAGCCATTTCTTTTTCTCTGTTGTGCTTTTAGGCTTCTGTTCTCATCTTGCCACCCTTCTGTTCGTATCATGCCTCTCTCCCTCATCAGCATGCTTTTCCCCCAGTTTCATATCAATTTTTGGTTGTCTCTGTCTCTTGATCATCTCTTCTGCTGCATTTTTTTGTGTCCCAGTGCAACATGCAGACTGATTAAAGAGGTCTCTGAATCACTTCTGGATTTCAGCATGGTGTTTGCAAGAGATAACAACTGTTTACCATTTCCTTGATGAGAAGGATGAGTGTGTTCATGTATGTGTGTGTACACGTGCAGGAGAAGGAAAGCTGATTAGCCTGTTACTGAGGAAGATGCTTCACTGAACCGTCCTTTTGTTGTTTCTCCCCAAGTTTTACTTTTCCACGAACTCCATCTTATTCAAAAAGGCTATTTTTAGTTCTTTTTAGTACCAGAACAACCAAGTGCGCACATAGCACCAGGTTAAGTGACGTTCTTTCACTCCCTTGGGAGCAATAGAAGCAGGTTATTCAGCTCATAAAGGCTGAACAAGATTGTAGTAGCGCTCTTGGGAATAGCTCAGTGTTCAGTGTCGTGTTCTGACAACGTATTTTGCTTCCCATGGAAGACTGCACAGGAAAAGAGGAGTTGTCCCAGGATACTTGAAATAACAAAAAAAGGATGAGCTGAAACGCAGTTATAAATCCAAGGGAAGCCTTTCCAGCACCTGAGATTATGCCTGCAGCCCATCTTGGACAACAGGAAATGTAAAATATTCATTTGACATTAGCACTTAGTGTTGGAATTTTGCATCTGCTTGTGCCCAGAAGTAAGCTCCTCATGAATAACCCAGCAGAAATGGTTGTTCTGAATTTCCCCCGGGAGAGGATGATGACACAAAGCAATGGGATTGCTCAAAAGTCAAACCTGCCCCTCTAATGAGATAAAAACTCCTGTTTCCAATAAACAAGATGGTGAAGACTTTATCAAGCAACTTGTAATCTTATCAACTGAAAAAGTAAATTCTGGCACTGAGACAAAAAGCAAAGCAATGCGGAAAGGGAGGGGATTGGGTGGTAGCCTTTAATATAACCCAAGTCTGAGAGAGTTCAGTGCAGATGTTGGGTTGACACTGTCAGCTTGTGTTTCTGTAAAGTAACTGAACAATCTGCTGATGCCTTGGAGTATATGTCTGGGTTGGTTTTTTTATTGACAAAAATCATAATCCTATGGATTGGTGGTAATATGCATAATCCTATTCATAGAATGATTAACCCAACCCTATCTATTTAGTGATTAATGGAGAAAACAATTTGTTGAATTACAAATGTCAATAGATTTAATTTTTATGTGATTCTTATTTCCTCTAGTTTTGTACCTACCACCCACAAACATTCCACTTTCTTACATTTCAGATGCTTTTTCCTTCTCTTCAATTAAAATTTATGCTGAGGCTTTGGCTGAAATTCTGCGGAACAGCTTTCTGGCTGAGGAGGATATGTCTGTGCTCGGTTCCTTGCCTGACTCAGTGCCACATTGATTATAAGGGTGAAGCTTTGTCCTGGAAAGGATGAGTGCCCTTCCTGAAAGTTTATCTGCTAATTGGAGGAAAGCAAAAGGCTAGGTTTCAGGCCAGTTATCAGCAGGAAAAGATCTGATGAAAGAAGAGCATCTCAGTGGGACTTATTGTACCTTGCAAGAGAAGACCAGAGCACTAGGATTAATAGCAGCAGTGCAAATGACTTCTGGACTGCTCCAGCAGGAGTGAAGCTGCTGCTTTTAGTGCCCTCAGACTGCCTGTTTCTGTGATTTCTCTTGAGACAGCAAAGATTTCTTAGCTCATCTCTTGTCATGCCAGTATGGGATAGTATCCTAGGGAAAAAGCATTACCTTTCCTAGTGTTCAGATCATTTCCAGTTACATCTCTCCCGTCCTTTCACTTGTGAGATTCTTCCACATGCTGATCTGTCTCTTTCCTAGGGCAGCTTTTGTGAAGTCAGGCATAAATGTCTGGTTTCTCAAATTCTTCTAGCCAAAGCTTTTTATAAAGTTAAATTAGTAATTTCTTCTTTTAATACTTGCACCTTTTGAAATTCCTGTTCAACTGTCCAGTTTCCCCACTGAGCTGTTTCTCAGGCAAGCAGTATAAATTTTCAGCTCTTTTGATCTTGCTTCCCAAGCTGATCTTCTCAGGCCTTTAGGGAGAGACACAGAATGAAGAGCAGCACTGCAAACGCAATGAAAACCTGAAGAGTAGCTTGTGCTCTCTGCAGGTATCTAGGCTGAAATCATACTGGCTTCCAATAACTTACTTAAACCTCTCTGCATTAATACTTTTGAATGATTTCACATCTCCCCTGCACCCTCCTCCTTGGATGATATTAGTTTGTGTTCTCAAAAGTAAGGCTGATAATATTTTTCTGCCCTGGTTCTGATCACTTTACCTTATTTGTGTCCTGACTTCTGTTCAACTTCTCCCGAATTATCCTTGTCTGTGAATTTCATTGCAGTGCTGTTTACTTCCTTTTCTAGCTCTCATGAAAGATGAAAACAGCTGTAAACCTTTGATGTTTATACATTAGCAACAGTCAATTTGAGAATCGTTTACTTCTTATTTTTACGTGAATCCTATATTTGATGCGGTCTTTAAACCAAGTAGGTTGGCAAAGAGGGAATAGTATTTTCTTCATTTCTGCCTCAGAAGGTAAGAATGATGTTTTTCCTCGTCCCCCCAAAGATGATGATCTACCTGTGAAGCCCAGGAAAGAATGGATTCACATGGACAGTGTGGAGTTTGAGAAACTGGAATGGATGAAAGATTTGCCCTCACCCCGGCAGAAGAAAACAAAAAAGGTTTGAAATCAGAAGCTGGTATTTTTCATATTTGTGTCTAGATCATTCTTCTCAGCAGAAACAATTCTGAAGGCTTAAAAAATTAGTCCTCTGTTCACTCAATCTGTAAGATCTCGTCAGACGGAGAGATTCCGCAGTTTCTTCCACCGGGGTATAATGGTAGGTGTTCAATTCAGTCTGTACTGCTCAAAGAGACCTGGGAAGTGAGAGTCTGTCAGCTGTAATCTGGGATGAAACAGGTCTGAAAGCTAAGAAAAAAGGAAAGAGGAGCATAAAGCTTGACTTGAGGAGTTTTTGAAGTGTCACCTTCCAGTAGTTATGTAAGTGGTATTTTAAGTGATGGAGTGGAAGGCAGCAGAAGTAATATTTTTCTCCTTCTGCCCTTTCGTTGTAGGGAATGCAAGCTCGATTCAGTTTAAAAGGAGAATTGATTCCTGCAGATGCTGATTTACCAACACATCTAGGCCTGCATCACCATGGAGAAGAGGCAGAGGTAGGTGTGATGTGGTAGAAAGGACACAACCGTTTCCATTTTCTGTGTTTGATTTGGCACTTTCCTTTTGTGTTGAGGCTTTTTAGTGCCAAAGACCTTAGGAAAGTGAGGACAGGTGACTTTCTTTTGAAAAAAGCTCTGATGAAGTTGGGTCTGCATGCATCTGCTTTACTTTCAGAAAATTAACATTAATACTTTTTAATGCCCTTAAGGATCTGTAGTGCTGGAAAGAAGTGCCCTTACATAATTTTTTTTTTAAAGAAGTTTGTTTTTCTCATGTTGCAGCAATGATTAGAATCTCTTTTGCAATTGCCACAAAACAGCAAACAATGTCGCATTGCAGTTTATCTCCTGTTACGGAGTATTTTACAGTTAATCTTATTTTAATGGTGCTGTTTTTGCCTGTAGCTGAGGGGTTTTTGGGGGGTGGATTTTTTGTTGTTTTGGTTGTGTTATTTGGTTTTGTGTTTTTGTTGTGCCCCCCCCATTTTAGAGAGCTGGTTATTCTCTCCAAGAGCTCTTTCACTTGTCTCGCAGCCAAGTTATTCAACAAAGGACACTGGCTCTACAGGTTTTGGGGCGTATTGTTCAAAAGGTAAGTAATTCTCCATGGAACTCCTCCCCATAATTCAAGGTATATCAGGGCCCAGATTCTCTGATACTAGTTGCTTGCTTTCTGCTGTTCGGTGAAGCTGGGCAACATCTCCAGCAGGGCATTCTTTTTCACTGAGAATCTCCTTTACTGTTAGAAGAGTTAAGTATTGGGACGTAACAAGCTGAGTTTCAAGTTTCTCTGGAGGGAGATGCTTCCCAGGGATGTTCAGCAGCAGTGTTGCAACTTTGGTTCTGTTGTTGCTTTGGACACAAGTTACTTTTTTGGCGTTACTTTTGTGACAAAGCTATCCTTAGCAGTGAACCTTTCACTCCTGTTGTCTGAGCCATCTTCAGGATGTGCTTCCTCTGTAGGAGGTGAGAATGAATCAGCCTACTTGTAGAGCAATGTGCCAATAGCATAAAGCAAAATGAATATTTACTTCTGTGCACATTTCCATGTAACTCTTAGGGGAAATGCTAACTTTCCCTCCAACGGCAGTGGCGGCAGAGGAGAAGAAAGAGTGTGATCTTGAGAAGAACAATGGGGCAGAAAAGGGTGAAGTCAGAAGATAGGCGCAGACTTTAGAAATAAGTTTCCTGAATTAAGGAGCTGGAGTTGCATGTCTGTAGAATGAAAGGAGTAAATAAAGGTAGAAAACCTGCACACAGTTTAGCTGCTTTACAGTAGAAATGGAAAGAGACAAAGATGTGGGATTTTGAGATGTACCCAGCTGAGGTGAGACAGCTTTAACACTGGCTCTGTGTGCTGTACATTTCAGGCCAGGGCTGGAGAGTTTGTTTCCTTCTTGAAGGGCAGCATTCTGCGTCTGCTGCTTGATGCTGGATTCCTCTTCTTGCTGCGCTTCTCACTGGATGATGCAGTGGAAAATGTCATGGCAGCATCTGTTGGTGCTCTGCGGGCTCTGCTGGTGTCACTAGATGATGAGGTGAGACAATCATTAAGTGCCTGGGTTTCATTTCATGCTGAGCTGTTTACAGGAATCAGAATGAGAAAACATGGTAAGTAGTTTGGACAAAGGCTTGCTGGATGGGTTAGCTTTTAATGGTAGTAGAATGCCATTGCTGTGCTTTGGGACAGATGAGAGAGTGTGTTATCCCAGTTTGAGGGATTCAGGCATCTTTTCTCTTGTTGAAATTAGCTCTGCTCTGTGATTAAATTTCTTCTTCCTTTGACATCTTTACATTATCAGTGGCCTGATCTAGATTGTATGTGTACAATTTAGTTTTCTTTAATATAGCCACCTATGTTGTTGACTTACTGTTTTGTAGTTTTCCTGTTTCTGAACAGATTAATTCTTCTCTTTGCTTTTCTTTATGTCTCATAATGATGCTGTTTTCTTTTTCTCTCGTTATCCATTTTCTGCTGTTCTCAAGTGTTTTTCTTACACTGCTAAATACCTAATTTTGCCTTCTCATGTTTCTTTATTTTTCTCCTTAATTCTTTTTCTCCTCTTAGAAGGTCGAAACTTCTTTAGGTGTTCAGAGATACTAGAGATCCCTGAGCAGCAAGGTTAGGATGTCTTCCTGGTTGGACAGAAGCAGTCCATCGTAGGCAAAGCATGCTTTGGGCTGTGTCCTTCCATGATAGCTGCTCCTGTGTCTGGCTGCAAAGGGCCTTGTGGTAGGGAAGAGTGGGTAGATCTTAAGAAGCCTCCTTCAACTTCTCTCAGGCCTTTAGAGCTATCACTAGGGGGAAGCAAAAGAAATGAAGAACTAGGTACCTTTCTCCACATCTTGCTCCTTTTCTAAGCTATGAGCCTAATGGTGTTCTGCTAGATGAATCCTTCCCTCCCATGGTAGGTAATTAATGATATGAATCAGCCTCTTAATGTGCTTTTCTTTCTTCTGATATTACTTTGGTTTATAACTGTCTGCAATGCTCTGATTCTCAGATCAAAGCTTGTGGCATGATGTCTGGTATAAATGGGATTGCTGACTCTCTAGGTGCCGAAAGCAGCGCTGTGAGTGCTGTGTCAGTATGTTTTTCTCATTCGGAGAGTCCTTCCTAGGGACTCACTCTGCTGTTTCAGAAAGTCCCTGAGGAAGTGACAGAGCTGGAAGTCTGGCCTTTTGCTCTAAGACAAACAGGATTTATCCTCACTATAAACACAGAAAATCAACACGCATAAAAATCATTCTTTGTCTGTAGGTTTTGTTCATTCATCAGTGGCTATGGGAAGAAAGCACTTTTCTCTTTGTTTCCTTTGAAGACCCAGATATTCTTGTCTTGTGCTTTTCCTTTTCTTGGTGGAAGGAAAGCTACAGTCCTAAACTCTGTATTCCAGATGGACACTCAGCCTCATCCCCTAAAGTCAGGCCTCTTCTGACCATGTCATTCACTCACTCCTCACTCACCAACTTTGTTTAATATTGGTTTTATTGTATTTTTTTTTAATGTCTGATAATAACCTGTGCTTCCTTGGCACTTGCATTTGAAAATTTTCAGAACAGCTAAGGGATTACTTGAAGCCTACCACTATTTTTTTTTTACTAATATGGTAGTTATTACTGATTGCCAGTTCAGGAAATGGAAATGTAAAGCAGTTATTAAGTAGTGCCGGCATTCTGTTTGATTGTCTTTTAGATTCTAAAACATTTTGGAGAAAGTAGGTCTGCTATGGGAGCAATCCCCTCTCTGAAGAGTTGAAAGCTCATTTATTGCAGTATTGCCCTGGAACTTGAGACTTGACACTGTCATTAGCTGTGAACAAAAAAGGTTGGGTTTCTTTTTTTCATTAGCTGAAGCTGAGAGGTGTTCAAACAAACCCCAAAGAAACGTGAGCAAATACACGAGGCAGTCAGTATTTTAACATAGACCATTCAGTGTCATTTGTGACCTATGTTGCACACAGGTCCAGAAATGGAAATAAAGCCAATAAATGCCAAATTGCAGTTTAACTTCTGGAGCCTTGATGCTTTATTAATTTATCTCTTAAATGTCTTCCAGTTTAGCTGTATTTCTGTTACATGTGTAGTGGATTTAATTCACCTCACAGTAATTAATTTTCACGTGTTTCCCATTTTCCTGGGGTTAGGTGGGAAACAATAAAGCATTCTTGGAAAATTTGTCATCTTTCATGATTTCTTTGAGAATTTCATTTTAATGTGCTTTTACTTATAGAAATATCTCGATTGGACTTTCTCATGGTACCAAGGGATGGCTGCATTCCCCTTTGTCCCCAACAATGAGGAGGAAGAGGAGGAGGAAGAGGAAGAATTAAATGGAACAGAGAAGTCTCAAGATAAAAAATTAAAGGATGAAAACAAGCCAGATCCAGATGTGGCCCGATACGATGTTGTAAAAGTAAGCAGAGTTCTATACCTAAAACCTTTTTAGGGAAATGGGCTCTGCACAGTGGCTGTATATGATGTTGAAACATTTACCCTCTTGTGTATGTTAAGAATATTCTGAACAAGAACTGGAACTCTTCCCTGGCTGTTGGATGTTATGTTTCTGTCATATATTACCAGGAGGGTAATTTTATTGATCTCTAAAAATGTTGAGACTTGACCTGTGTGATTTCAGCATCATGAAGTACCTCTAACTTTCTCTAGGGAAATTAGCAAGAAGCACACTCATGAGGAAAGGGTGAGATCCCTGGGGCCGTTTGACCTGGAAAAGAGAAGACTGAGAGGGGATCTTATTAATGTTTACAAATTGCTGAAGGGTGGGTGTCAAGTAGAAGAGGCCAGTCTCTTTTCACTGGTGCCCTGTGATAGGACGAGGGGCAATGGTCACAAACTGGAAGACAGGAAGTTCCACCGCAACATGAGGAAAAACTTCTTTACTGAGAGGGTGATGAAGTCCTGGAACAGGCTGCCCAGAGAGGTTGTGGAGTCTCCTTCTCTGGAGACTTTCAAGACCCACCTGGCTATGTTCCTGTGTGGTCTGCCCTTGGTGATCCTGTTCTGGCAGCAATGTTGGACTCAATGATCTCCAGAGGTCCCTTCCAACCCCTACCATTCTCTAATTCTATGATCTTGTAAGACTCGCTGAAAGGCTGCATGTGGACATGGTTTGCAAGCTTGCTTACTTGAGCTAAATGTGGAAAAGTTCCAGCCATTATTAACTCATCTGTCTGCCCTTTTGTAAAGTTAAACATGAGCATTACAGCTGGGTAGTTCAGAACCAGTTAGGTTTGTACAATTACATTGGTTTTATATTTGAGATAAGGTAGCTACTTAGCATTTCCCCAGTTTCATTCTTCATATTTGCATTTCTTAGTTACAGCATTTGGAAAGAATTCCTCACATGTATAAGGCTAATCCTACATTCTTGATATGAGAGCTAAAAATAGCAGTCTTTGTTATCTCCAACTCAGCCTTGGTGGAGCTGATGCAGCTCTTGGCTGCTGTAATCATTAAAATCTGTGATCACATTACTTTAGTTCATGTGCTTGAGTCTGTGTTCAGAAGGCACTTGGTTAAAAGCTTCACTGGGCAAATGAATTCCTGTACGTCGGCATCTGGCCTCATTTAGAGGCTTCATGATTTCAGATGCATTCTACTAGGTGACAGTGTTTAGAAAGCTTAACAAATAGTTGTAGATAGAAGACATGAGATCAATTTGTGATTCTGGAAACAGTTGTGTGGTTCAGCATGATGGATTTTAGCTTGTTCCAAGTGGCGTGGTCTTAGCAGAAGTTTGGGATGGAATTCTTCAGGATTCCAGCTGTTGTGAAATTCCATTTCACACCTGTCTATAGGCCGTTACAACCCAATTACTCCACACAGTAGGAAAAGGACTATTTAAACTAGAAGCTGAACTTGGTCAGACCTAGAATTACAGCCTTGTTTGGTTGTAATTTTTAAAAATTTTAATTTTAAATTTAATTTAAATTTTTTACAAACTCAGGTGTTATGGAGTTGCCTTTTCCCAGAACTAGGAATGCATAACTCTGCCACTTAAACTGAAGATTTATTTCCTGGCGCTGCCACGGATTGTGGTCTTTTGTTCTGTGAACCAGAAAATAAAAATCACATAATGTCTCTATCTCTCTCTTCCTGCTGCAAAATAGGAATTTGTCTGTTCTCTACTTCTGCCAGCTTGCTCTGACATAACGGGTACTATCAGACATTGTGGTGCGTTACTGGGAGGTGGCATCTCGCCAGAATGATTCAAGGAGCATGAGAACTCTTCTCAGCCAAATTAGGTTTCAGTAGGGAAGGGTTTTTTTTCCCATTTCCCTGTTACTTAGTTTCTTACTCTGGAAAACACAAATATCCAAACCCTACCAGTGATCTGATTCAGAACAGACATTCAGTTGTTCCTGCTCTCTTGAGCTAACTCTAGCACATTTCCAAGTGTTCTGACAAATCCACGGAAACTTACTTGTTTCCCCACTGGTAATTTTAAAACTGTCTCTCTGCAGAAGATGTAGTTGAATCTGCTTTTGTCTCCCAGTTCAGAGAGCAATTGTTAAGACCATAAATTATTTTTTTTTAATTATTATTTTTATTATTTTTTTTCCAGGGACTTTTGAAGACACGGATCCAGCACCGGCTGAGGTATATCCTGGAGGTGGTACGACCTGTTCCAGCAGTAGTCCTGGATATACTGCACATCCTCACCCACATAGCAAGGCACTCCACTGAAGCATGCAGCCAGGTAAATCTCCCATTGTACAGGAGCTCAGGAATGGTAGAGGAAGGTTTGAAAAAACGAATAAAGAAGCAGGTAAAGTTACAGCAAGGAGATCAGCCAAATTGGTGTATTTTGCATGTCTTCTGCCTAATTTGAGACCTTTAGTTATTTGCTGCCTGCTGTTTCTCTGCAGCTCCTTGACTGTCCTCGGTTGATTGAGACCATTGTTAGGGAATTTCTCCCTACTCAGTGGGATCCCCAAGTGGCTGAACCAGGGTGTTTACTCACCAGCCTCCATGGAGTTGCTTGCGCCACTGCTATGAAGTTCATCAGAGTGTTGGCATCTGGAGGCCGAAATGCAACAGCCAGGCTGGTGAGTGATTTTTGGGAGAGCTTTTCTGATTGCAACGACGTTTGTTCTCTATGCCTTCCTTTCTCAGTAAAGATAGAGGATTAATTGGAGGTCACTCTGGGCAGAAGCTGAACTAATCATTGTGAAGAAAACGCACGTGTGTTTTGAAGGACTTGTTGGTAATGTCACAATAGTCTGCTGTGTAGCAGTAGATGAGCTGTGTCAAGCTTTTTCTCTACCTTTTTTGGTTTTGTTTTGGTTTTTTTTGTTTTACATAGCATGGTTATGCAAAATCACATAGCACAGTTCAGTGATACTCACCAGTAGCAGATGTTTGGTGCACACATTGGTGTGTGATGCTCTGTACTCTGCCATGTTCCAGTGATAGGCAGCTTAGGACAGTATAAACCTGAGATTTAATTGCTGTCCTTGTCTTTTACAACCCAGTTGAACTTTCCCGCCGTTAATTTGTCATAATGACTCTGAGGTTATTTATCAGTATTTCCAACTCCTCCTATCTTCTTCTGGATAGGTTTTCCACTTGAGAGATGGTTGTGTTCACTCATATAGGTCATCACACTGGTGCTATAAATGCATAATACCCACCAAGAGCAGCACCCATCACACTACAGTGAGCACCTCTTAGGGCTTTTGTTTTGGTATTTTTAACAGCATCTAATAAATTGCCATCTAGGAAATTGTGGACATCAGCAGAACACCACCAGTGTGTGCTATAAAATACATAGGATAACATGCTGATAATGGATAGTGGGATATTTAAAGGCTGTAAGTGGTGCTAGAAACATAATAGAAAAATCTCAGATTTTTACTCTGTTGCAGGCTTTGTGTACTCCAGGTGTTTCAAGACACGCAAAAACTGCTTTGCAAAAATTGCGTAGAAGGTTCCTGCCACTTAGGCTTTCATTCTGTTGCACTCTCATGTGGCTTGTTATGGGCACTTTAACAAAGGAATGGAAGATAATAAAAAACCCCAACAAAATAAAAATCATCCATGTAGGAATTTATTTTAGCTAACAACAAAATCCTTCCATGTTCCTCCTCTGGAAGTAAATTTGACTTGGCCCTCTGTTCTGTAGGAGGAGTGTTAGAATTCATAGTTTGATTCATCAGCTCCTTTGGTTTCTTTCTGGTGTGCATTGATTTCCCTACAAGGTGTCTTTAAAGCATTTGAATTTTAAATTATCTATAATATGTTCTTGTGTTGTGAAAAAGACATTATTAACTCATTTGTTTCGACAGAGCACACACAAGCTTTTGTATGTGTGGGAGAGGGAAAGAGAAACTCTTTTTTTTATGGCTAAGCAAAAATACCCAGTTGTTGGGGAGGATAAATTATTTCTAGAGAACTGCAAATGAGTCATGTCATGCTTAATTCAGTCCTGAAATAACTTCAGAACATTTCCAAGGCATCAAAATGCTATAATGTTATAAAAGTAATAGTCAGGAGGTACCGTTTTTATAAAATAAACATAGAATCATGGAAACATTTAGGTTGTAGGACTTCTGAAAGCATCAGTTCAGTACTTTTATATACAGTGTTTTTCATAAGATAGATCTTTACGTGTAACCTTGACTAATAGAGTTCTATTTATGACTACTTAAGGATAATTACAGATTTTTTTAAAAATCAGTTAAATGCTGCAGAGAACATCCAAAGCAAGAGCATGTGTGGGCTAGGCAAACTTCCATCAGGAATGATTTAGATGTAGTTGATTTGTGTTAGGAATGGATTAGGTAACACCTAAGCATCCCTTCCAGGAATACTTCTCTCTTAATAGCCTTTGACCTTTTATTGATCCTTTGTAGTAATCTCCTTAAGATTGCAGGAGAGAAAGACAGATTTGAACGGTGCAAGAGGAGTTTAGAATGACCTGAGTTGGAATCTGCAGCTCTTTTGGTGTGTCAGGGTAATGTGTGCATCATTATCTCAGCTGACGGCCCTTAGCCCGTTGTCGTCTTCATTGTTCATTCTTGTCATTTTTGGTTTTGTTTTACAGCTTAACCGGTTTGAAATGAGAAGTCGGTTAAGTCGATTTATAGCTGAAGACCCGCTGGACCTGCCTCTGCCAAGGGAAGAAGCCATCAGGCTAAGCACCGAAGCCTTCCGGCTGTGGGCTGTGGCTGCTGGCTATGGTCAGGCCTGTGATCTCTACAGGTACAACCCAAAGCTGGAGAAATGGGGTGAAGGGCACAAGAGAGGGAATGGGCGCTCTAGTCCAGAGGGGCAAGTATAGGGATCTTCAGTCTCTACTCCATTCAGGAAGTCTTATCACCCTTTCTCTGACCTCCTGCCATAAACCGCACAATTTCTAAAGGTGTTTGAGTATTGTCTTTTTCTGGTTGTTCTTTATCTCCTGTGTTTAAGTGCTGGTATGTTGTTGTTTCTCCTCTATATTTATGGCTGCATCTTTTTTGCCCTTGAAGGCATGAATAATCTGTGCTTGTGTGACATCAGGGGACACAGTCTGCAGCACACCTAGGATTGTCTGATGATATAGAGGTAGTCAACGGGCAGCAGTCACAGGCACACATGCTAAGGGAAGCAGGCTGATGCAGACAAACTGCATGCTAAGGGAAGCAGGCTGATGCAGACAAACTGCAAGCTTCTTCAACTTTTGGTTCAGTACAAGTTCTTGTGCTTGCCCATCAAGGTCTGTGCTGGGATAAGTCTGACCTACCTCGAGCATTGAATCTTCTTCCTGTAATTGCACTGACTTGGAAGCACAGAGGTTGCTATGGAGTTGCTCTGAGGAGGAGTAAAAGGGAGGCCAGTATTAATTTTCAGAAGGGAGATTCTCTCTCTGCAACAGCATTTTGTATTCTCCAGCACAATCAAGTTAATAAAGAATAAAATCCGTATATAATTTTTAGCACTGTAAATAATGTTGAGGAAAGAGAAGCAGCAGAAGATTCCTTAAATTCACACGATTATCTCTGTGGATACTTGGGCTGAGAATTTGAAAAGTAGGGAAACAAGAATAAAATAAAAGTAGTTTTTCCAGGATATTATCAGAATTCTTTGAGGCATTCTATTAGGTAGGTCTCATTCAGATGAATTAAGTTACACAGGAAGATTGTGGACTCTCCATCCTTGAAGATATTCAGAATCCAACTGGACATGTTCCTGTGCAAACTTACTCTAGCTGACCTGACTTGAGCAGAGTCGAACACTGGAACAGACTGCCTAGAGGGGGTGTGGAGTCTCCTCCTCTGGAGACATTCAAAACCTACCTGGGCACGTTCCTGTGTGACCTAATCTAGGTGAGCCTGCTTTGGCAGGGACATTGGACTATATGATCTTTTGAGGTCCCTTCCAACCCCTAAAGTTCTGTGATGATTCTATGAACAACACATGATCTCCAAAGACCCTCTCCAACCTCATCTATTCTGTGATTCATACTTTAGGGATCTCTACCCTGTGCTGGTGAGGATACTGCAGTCCCTGCCCAAGCTGCTCAACTCTTGTGGTGAGAAGAGCCCTATGGTTGAGTTGTCTGTCCAGCGAGCTACAGCAGTAGTTACTCTGCTGATACATGTGGTACAAACAGCAGGCTACACGGCAGAGCTGCAGGCTAAGCTGAACAGGTAGGCCCTCTCTGTCACTGGTTCTGTGTGTCTGAGTACTTCACGTCTTGTCTTCCCTCTCTGGTCTGGAGACCTGGCTATCACACACACACCCCACACCCCCTTCATTTTGGATGATTTACTGTCCCACATATGAATCTCTGCATGATGGGGTGTATTCCCTCTGACACAAGGTCAGAAGTGGTACTTAGTCTGACAGCTGTATGCCTGCTAGCCTGGTAAGAGGCAGGAGTAAAAACCTGCATTTAGTTATGGGGCAGAAGGGCAGTGATAGGCAAATGCCCTGATGAAAGGAGCTAGGAAGATCCTTTTTCCTTTTGGGAAAAGAAAGTAACTTCCCTGAGGTTTGGAGGAAGGAACCTCTCTGCAGAGACCAAGATGGATCAGGATTAAGAGGTTGTTTTTTATAGACATCAAAGCAGTAGGATTTGCTGAACACACAGGTACTTTTTTTTTTTCTCCAGTGAAAAGGAAGAACCTCTTTAACTAAAGCTGGATACTGAGATAGTGTGTCCGATAATACGAGAACATAGCTCAAGGACAAAGTTGTGCAAGTGAAGAAACTTCACTTTCACAAGTAGATTCTGCATTCGTCCTTCATGCCTAAATAGGTTTGGTCTGGTCTGTGGGAACATGCAAAGACTACTTCTTCCCTAGTGACTGTGGTCAGGTGTTGCCTTCCAGACTACATGAATTAGAAATGTTTCTCCATGACAGTTGTTTTTGAGAGATATTTGCTATCCTATGGCATTCTTCCATTGTGTTTCAGTAACAGCTCAGAAGATAGTGAACAGATTCCACCTCCTCCCATAGAGTGGAATCAAGTGTCAGGCTTACAGCCCTTCCTTGAGACCAGCCTGAAAAAATTCCTCCAGGAGATACCCCAAACAGAAACTTGGCATACTCTCCAGCCTCTGACCACAACTTATGTGATCTACTTGGGAGTTTATTACAGAGCTTGCAGCCAACAGGTGAGGACTGAAAATACTGGTTGTCCATTCATCTCACCAGCATCAGCTTGTGTATTACCTCTGAAAACCTGAATTTACAGGCAACGCTGGAAAAGACAGATATTGAGGCATCTAGCTGTTTACCACAGCTCATATCTAGGCTGTGTGGCATTTAGGGTCAGATAAGTCTGACTATCCTTCACATTGGTAGTGCCCAATATCACTGGCTTCTTTTTTTGCTGGGCTCAGACTTAATCAAAGTATGTGGTAGTGCTGTGACTGTTGGGATTTACTGTAGAGATCCAAAGCCTGAAGCAAATATGACCTAATTTAGTTTGTCAGTCCTTTCTCCTTGTGGGCTAAATCAAGTTGCACTGTTTTTTTTGCATTTGATGTGATCTGATTGCTTACGTGAGGACAGCTACACTGCAATAACCTGGTGGTTGGAAGATGAAGTGTTGAAGGTCATGCCATATGAACTTTGGATAGGAAACAATAAAAATAAATTTATTTGCTGCTCCACTGATATTCAAGGTCAAATTCTGTAACCCAGTTACAGTTGTAGTATGTGACTTTTAAACTGAGTTTTCTGAAGGTGTTTCACATCAGTGTGTTGCTGTTGAAGAATGATGTCTTGTACTTTTGCTACTTTAAAGATTCATGTTTTAAAGATAAATTCAACTTTCCTCTTTACTGCCCAGCTGACATGCCTGAGTTCTGACCTGGGAGAGCTGTTTTCAAGGTGTAAGGGTAATTTAATGGCTGTAGTTATTCACACTTCTACAATGCCTCAGATACTTGCCCAAAGTGACTGAGTTTGTTAGTTGTGGCTGGGGTGGAAACCACCAGTATATTTCAAAGATGTCTTCAGTACCCCAAAGGTTGGTAGTACCCTTCACACGCTCATTAGGTCCTGAGCATTAGAGAACCAGGAGAACTAAGAGGTTCGTATTCCTTTTTAAGTTTTATAGATATCCCAGGAGAGTGGCTGACCAAAACAATTTCTATATCCTTGAACTATGGCATAAGAGTACTTTTTATTTCCACTTAAAAGAAGTTCAATCATTTACCTGTGGTTACCTAATCTGATTTAAAGAAAAATAAAATAAAATTTGCATGTAGCATGTTTGAATGGACTAGTGCAAAAGAAAACCCACAAACACCTAAAAAAAATCAAGTTGTATAGTAACTAATTTATACTGGCACCTTATTTTGAATATTTTTGTTAGACTACTAAAAACTAAGCTTAACATCTTCATGTAGATTTCACTGATTTCTGAAGGGGGATTTCACCTGTTAGAATATGAGATTTTATGTTATGGAAATGAGTATTTCTGTATCCTAAAGCAACATTCTAATGAAGGGAAAGAACGCTAGAATTCGGCAGCATGTTCCTTCAACCTGGAATATTGCTTACTAGGGTCGGAAGAATTTGGATGGTTCTTTAAAAGCCACAGATCCTCCTCTGTGCAGTGTTCATCCACAGTCATGCTTTCCTGGGTAGGTCAATTGCACTTCATACAGTTGATTTTTGGGGGGAGGTTGTAGTAATTTATATATCTTTTTTAAATTTATTTTTTTTTTTTTTGAGACGCTCATGGTGCCACTCTGCTTTCTCAAGGTACTTCTGATCACCTTTATGTGTAGTAAGTTAAATGAGAAGATCAGCACATAGATGGTATGGGGAGGTGGGCTGTGGACTTGTTCACTTAGTGCCAGTTTTCATTTAGACAGCCTTGATCCCAAGGATCCCACACCTTACTTCCAGCCAATTAAAAAATCTTTGTGATGCATTTTAATACTTGAATGTGAGAACACCTCGCAATGCCAGCTCTCAGCTTCCACACTCGCAGCAGTGAAGCCAGCTCTAACCTGGAGCAGAACTGCTGTGTAGTTGATGTGGTCTTGCAAAAACATAATAAACACAGAGACCATAATTAAATCAACGTGTCTTTTTGCCCACACTGGAATACATTCATTCACCATCTTTTCCTTTCTTCATGTCTTCTGCAGCCATCGGTCAATCCAATTGACTGCTTAGAGGAACTGGAACGTTTGACATCTGAGGTGCTGCAGCCACTTCTCAGCCAGCCAGCTGTACACAGCATGTGGGACTTGCTCAGGTAAAATAGCTTCACTTCCAGAAGCTAAGGGAACCTTGTTCCTATAATGTACTATGGTTTCAACGGTTTATAAACAAACAAAACCAAAAAACACAAGTTTGAGCCCCTCTCTTACACTGGGGAGGTGAGTGTGTATGTGCATTTAACATTCATATGGTATATGTGATGCTGCTTATATAAAAAAATATAAACTAGACTTTTGTCTTTAAGCTCCTACAGAGCTTCACTAAGCCTTTGAAAGCCCCTGCAGGAAAGTGAAAGGCCAGATACCAAACTGTTCTTTCAGACATTTGGATAGCATAAGCTTTGTCTCTGCCTCTGGGAACTGTTAAGCACTGCAGATACCTGTTCTTTCTTTCTGCTATAGAGGGAGCCTCCTTATTAGCCAGTGATCGATCCTCTGGAGAGGAGGAACCTTAGCACCAAAGCTTCCAACACAAGTGCACTTATTAACCCTTTCCTGCCTGCCCTTGAGTTTTGAAAACAGGGGGTTTGGTCAGGATGTAAAAACCCCTCAGCAAGAATTCTCGTAGGCCGTTCTTACCATGGGCTGCTAAAAATGAAGAGTCAGCTAATCCTTGCCTTAATATTTTGACACTCTTGTCCAAATGTTCTGGGCCAGGAGTTCAGGACACTCTGGGAGCACCGGATGTGTTCACACATCTCCTACATGGTAACACCAGTGAAGGAAGAGCAATGCATTTAAAGAACTAGTTCTCTGTCATAGAGTAATGATACAGATCTTTGACAGGAATTGCCCCATTGTCCTATTACCACTGAGCAGTGTGCTTACAGTCACTCTTCCTTGTAGTGTGGTATTGCCTGTACAGACGTGGCGTGTCTAGTGTGGGTCCCACAAGCAGCAATGGTGTGAAAAGTTCTAGTTTTGCCTGTAGAGAGTGAGCGTGTGTGCCAAGAACGGGTATGCATGATCACGTGCATGTACATTAAAGCCAAGTGCTTTCTGAATAGACTTAAAAATATACATTTCATGAGTACATAAGGGGCAGCATTTTTGCAACGTCAATTTTAGTTATAAGCTGGCTTTTTGGCTTTTGCCTGACAGTTTATAATTGAAATGTCTTGAGTGGGTGGGCAGCTTTATTAGCTTGGTTTATGTATGTACATGGGGAAGCGTGTATTTTATTTTTAATCAAAAGCCCAACGCTTTCAGATGTTTGGCGTCAGACTTGCATCACTGCATCAGTATTTCTGCATGTTCTGAACAGTTTAGATGAAGGTTAGACATAACAGCTCATGTCATTATTCATGACAGCTCACTGGCATCAGCTTGTATGGTGTTAGTGCTTATTTGACCAACCATAGTACTAGCTTATTTTATTTGATTTGATTTGATTTTTTCTTGCACAGTCTTCAGGGCTTCCATTTTACTGCAGTATGTGGCACAGTTCAGATAGTAACATTCCTACAAGATAATTCTTCAGCAGTACGAGTGGTTTTTTGACCTGACCCTTCCCTCTCTTTATCTGTTCACACAGGCCGTGTTCTGCTTTGTGCAACCCTCTGTCCTGTTCCCCAGCACCAGAGTCTGTCTTCAGCATTGCATCTCTGAGTTGTGCTGGAGGCAAACCTCCTTTGAGTCTGGTCGGCTCCAAGTCACCTTTCCCCTTCCTCACTGCCCTCCTGTTTCTCATCAACAGCATCACTCATATTCACAAGGGCCTGGCCACCAAGGTAAGGACAGACTTCTTTACTGCAGGCTCTAGGGGGACGATGCTATACTTGTGAGGGAGGTTCATTGTGTCTTCCCAGGCTTAAGTGTCATTTTAGTAGATTATTAAAAAGGAATTGTTGTGTATTTTTATTTTAAAAATATCAAAGTACTATAGAGAAAAATACTCCCATTTTCAGAACAGGTGGGATGAGGATCTGAAAAATATCTTCTGCCTTTGAATTCTCATGTTCAGTTGACACTGGGAAGCTGGAATTACAGAGCAGGTGATGAATGATGATGCTTAAAGAATGAATTTAGAAAGAACGTTGAGAAGGGTTGAGGAATTGTTGTTTGGCTAAGCAAAATAAGCAACTGATTGTCAGAGGAGGAAAAGGACTTTTGTATGTAACAAAACAGGATAAAATTAAGCAAGAGAATGAGTGCTACAGTGACTGAAGATGTTTCTTCCCACTTCGGTTTGCAATCTTCCATGACTCATTTTAAAAATTCAGGACAACCAGAAGAGGAAATGGCAGAGCCCTAGAGAGATGGAGTACCCAGCATAAGCTTTCTCAAAGCCTTCCTCTGTCACCTCATGTTGAATTAGCTGACCAATTATTAATGAGTAACTGGCCAGATGAGAGAAAAACTTCTTAAGCCACTGGCCAGACTTCTCCCTCACAAAGCACTATGGGAAATGAAGGCAGTGACTGTTGGTTACTTGCAGTGGGGATGATCATGATGGATGCAGGTGAGCCCTAAGGCAGGAAAGCAGATATTTGTCAGGCTATTCTTAACATCCCTTTTGGAGTAGCCAACAGGAATTCCTATGTGAGAAGGTAGGGGGTAGGCCTTAGAAAGGGCCATGTTTTACTTTCCTGTAAGCACAAACAGTGGTGTTTCTCTCTACTTCTGATTCCTTTATAGTACAGCTCTGTGCTGGGCTTCAGAGGCTTGAAGGATTATCTGCATCAAAGCTGGCAGGCTGGACCTCCCTCTGTTACTCCATCATCTGCATGGATCCTGCGCCATGAATATCATCTGCAGTACTTTGTGTTAGCATTGGCCCGGAGAATGGTATTGTTGTTAGTCCTTGCATTTCTTTCACCCTCTCCTCTCTAACTCAGTGTGTCAGACTGCCAACTGGTCTTTGCATCCATCTTCTTTTTTATGTCTGACTTAGGTCAAGTGACTCTTCAGCTGTATTTTATACCCCATTAGCAAATAATATCTTTACAGTTACTTATGTGGGCATTTAGATCCAAAATACTTTGGATGGCAAAATGGTATTTTTGCCTGTGTTTGTGCTAGAGTGAGAACGAGGTTTTCAAGTGTGCTGCTAAACAAGATGTTTGCAGGGGAAGTGGAAAGATCTCAGTACAAATGTCGACAGTTCTCAGCCTGCCTCAGTCTCCCACTTGCCAGCGAGATTGCTGTCTCGGTTGACCCTCTGTCCTTGTTGATTGCCTTGTTGACAAATGATATAGTGCTTTTATTTGTTGTTTTGTTTCCTGTACAGGCAAGCACTTGTCCGGATTACACCCAGCATGCCTCACTACATCACTCTGTTGCCATGGCATTGCTAAGCCGTCTGTTGCCAGGGAGTGAGCATCTGGCTCATGGAATCCTACTGGATCTTGCCTTTAATCCAGAGTTTCTTCCGTAAGCTTTGCATTGTTTTTATTTCTGTAGTCTGGTACATGGGAAAACTTGGGAAAATTTAAAAAGCACATGTTAGCACTGCAGTTTTGTCATAATTTTTGGCCTTTAATAAGGCCTGTATTCAAATTTTAGCTACTTGTGACTGGAGAATATGCCAATGGAGCCTTCTAGTCAGACCAGCAGAGTGATTGCAAACTTCTTTCCTATGTGCCAATGTGGAGAAATGTGATCAGTTGCTTTTGATCTCCACTGTAGCAAGAGTCCTTTGATTCCTGATAGAACTGATTCTCATTAAGGCCCAGCATCTGCTGTCCTGAGAATAGTGAGTGTAGAAAATACTTGGGCATTTGACATAGCCTAAAAAGCTTATTAAATCCTCCCTAAACCCTTATTATACAAGTTTTTACACAAATTTTTGCTGGTTTGCCAACTGTGATGTCTTCTGCCTTGCACTGGAAGAAATCATGAGCATCTCAAATGTGAATCCTCCCACATCTGTCCAAGGAAACAATAGCAGTTTATCTTGTTCATCACAGGGTCATACCCTGGACCAGGGTATGGCAAGGAGGCGCTATAGTTTTCAAGAAAGAAGGAAAGTTTGTGAATGGGTTTGTTTGGATGGGTTGCTTTGGGGTTTTTTTGTTTGTTTGGGTAGGATTTTTTTGGTGTCTTTTTTCTTTTTTACAAATACTTGCTATAGAGCTACCACGCTGTGAGAATTTGACAAGTAACCTGAGACCATGGTCAATCTCTGGTCTGAGTTCATGGCACAAGGGTTTGACAAGCACCCCGCTGCCAATTTGTAACTACCAGTCTATATGGTTCCCCTGCCTTTGCCACTGCCAGCTGCAAAGCTACTGTTTGGAGAATTGTCTTACTGATTCATGGAAACCTGCTGTGTGAGATTTCATCTCAGCACCCTGACAGCTGTGTTGGTAGGGAGGCTGGTGCTCTGGACAAGGGGTGCAGCCTTCACACCAGACTGCTGGCATTGCTAACTCCAAAGGTAGTTCTGTGAATTCCCTGAAATACCAAGAAATACCTGAAATACCAAGAGAGCTGATGCTTTTACAGGCTCTCACTACTATCACAGCTGAATGCTGTAGAAAGTGTTGTGAGTGCTGTGCATGTACTACTCTCCCCGATGGAGGAAGATTGTAGAGATGAATTTCTGTGGTATTTATTTGCTTGGTGTTTTGGTTTGGTTTCTTAAACTGATGCTTGTCTTTATCCTACAGCGAAGGGAAAGCTGGAGGGCCAGAAGCAGCTGACTTCTCTGATATCCTGCATTTGGGTACCAGTGCCAAACTGGCACAGCCTGGCTCTGCAGTGGCATTTTTTTCAAAGGCTACTCGTGGTGCCCTACTGAAGGAATCGTACCAGAATCTGCCTCTCATCCGTTCCTGCTACCTTTCTCATTTTGTCCACTTGCAGCCTACCCTTAGGTGCTCTGAAGCATCCTACCAAGGACGGAATTACCTCATCCAATCAATGCTGCTTCCTGAGGTCAGAGGGCCTATCCTGCCTTCAGACTGGCCATTCTTTCCACTTATCAGCCTCTACAACAAAGTGACTAATGCAGAGACACGTGGGGCTGTACTGAACTCTCTCCCACTTGGTCTTGTCAACACTGTGACCTGGAACCTGCAATGGGTCTTGTTGCTAGAAACCTGGCGTGCTAAAACCCTTCAGAGCATCCCTACTGCTGCCAAACTTGCACGGCTTATGTGTGTCTTCCTCACAGGCAGTGACCTTTTCCTAGAAGCCCCAATCCACCACTACACAGCTGCCCTTCTCTCTGTGTATTGCCAGCCCAAGGTGTTAGACTCCCTGAACTTGGATGCTCCTATCCCTGGTTTGGCGTCCTTCCATGATCTCTACATAAGTCTCTTGGAGCAGTTTGAAGGTGTTTCCTTTGGAGATCCTCTCTTTGGAGTCTTTGTTCTTCTACCTCTACAGAAGCGTTTCAGTGTTCAGCTGCGTCTCTCCGTTTTTGGGGAGCACACAAGTATCCTGCAGGCTCTGGGAGTGCCGCTCCAGCAGGTAATCCTGGCTTATGCTCGGTGGCTGTCACTGCATATTTCTGGGGTACTGGGCTCTTGCCTGTGTTCCTGAAACCTTGATTTGGGCATCCTCCCAGCCCGTCCACTTCTTCCTTATCCCTCATTGTCCAGTAGATTAATTGTGCTTTCTTTGCTTAGAAGCTTCTCATTCTCTCTGAAGAAAGTACAATGCATGAAATATAAGATAAAATAGGAATGGAGAGCAATGTTCTTTTGATTTGGGGCTGTGGCAGCAGTGTATATGTGGTGTCGATGTTATTTCTTTCTTTTCCTCCTCTCTTCTTCCTCCTTCCCCCCCCGTCTTTCCCCTCTCCCCCCCTCTTTCACACCCCCCCCCCCTT
>WUAM01000186.1:1021758-1068206 GCA_024336885.1 Actenoides hombroni
ATGGTATTTGACCCTCTAAGTTACAGCACTCTTAAGGAGTTCATCTGTATGGTTGGATATGCTGAGACTGTGCAAAGGTGACTGAGAATCTCCTTCTAACTTAGAGCCTGTATGTATGAAGGGCTAGTCTGCACCCCATGTGCTTTTGCCAGCAATTACCTTGCCCTTAAATATTTTCTCATTTTGAGAACCTTTTCCGTGCCCACTGCATGCACAGTCATTTTCCCTCTCAACCACATTTCCACATTTAGTTATATCAGAGTTGTGCTTTGCTGGGTAACTCAGCAAGAAGATTTGATCTCTCAAGTAGAGAACCACCTTTTTTTTTTTTTTTGTATGAGCAGAGCGCAAGAGATTAAATTTAGTTGGCTTTAAGTTCCCTGTCAGTTGACAGACAATACCTAATCTAGCCTAAAGCTTGCTAATACAAAGATAACCTTTCAAATTTCTTATTTTCTAAACAACTCTGAACCAGCAGTTTACATGAGATCAGTGCTTGCCATTGTGTTGCTGCGGCACTCTTACTGTGGTTGTAGCCCTGCGGCCAGTGTTTGTCTATCATTATGGCCAGATGAGCCTTTGTTTCTTAAGCCAGATAAGCCAAGATATTCTGGCCTTCTTCTTATGGTAAGCTCTCTGTTCACTTGATGTTCCCGATATCCTTTCCCTGTCTCTAATTTCAGTTCCATATAAAGCTGAACAGCATATTCCAGATGAAAGCCCTGATTCTGTCACGTGCTTTGTCTTGTCCGGATCTCTCAACATCAGGTCCCTCAGTACCATTCAAACTGTGGCATGTTACAGCAGAGGACATGTCAAAACAGATTGTTTTTCATGTGCTTACAGGTTTTTTTTTGAATGTCAGATACTTTAAACAATCTTTCCATTGCTGTGTTGCTTGAAAGCAAACTTGTGTGTTGGAAAATTTGAGGAAGATCTCTTCAGGTGGTGTTATTTGTTTGGATCTTTTCTCTTTTTGTCTTAAGTTGAGTTAAAAACACCCAGCAGGCAGACTGCTTTTTGCACTGAGTAAAATGAATACTTGTCTTTAATTGTGCAAAGAAGATGCTCTAAAGTGAAATATATAATTTTAACCTTAGCTCAAAATTGAGAAGAATAAATAATGGGCTTCTGGAGAGGGAAGAAGCAAAAAACCCCAAATTGTTACTAAAAGCTTTTCTACCCTATTTTTTTAAGCTGGACAATGAAGTCAGAAAATGTAGGAAACTTCACTTAGCATCATCAACTCTGGCACATGTGTCTGCTTTCCTTTTCTGGCTAAGTGCATAGGTCAGTGTAAGCCCCTCTGGTGCATTAGCAGGACGCGGTCCTGTTGAAAGTACTCTGTCTCCTCGCCTTGAAACCACTCTTCTTACTTGTGCCAAAAAGCAGCTGCAGTGATTTAACCAATAAAACATCTCTTTATAAAGCTGCAGATCTTGAGGGTGCTTTGACAAGGCATGTCACCTTAGTCAGTGTGGGCAGCAGCAGCTCTGCTCCAAATGAGAGTCGTGCCACCGAGGTACATTGTGTTATATATAGGAGCACACACACAAACAGCTGGGGAAGGACACACTACAGTCATGAGCTTCCCCTTGCTGCTTAGACCCTGACAAAAGTTGTAATGTCACCTCTTGGTGGGTTTGTTGCAGTTTCCTGTGCCTCTTGAGCGATACACTTCCCCTCCTGAGGATAACCTGAACCTCCTGCGGCTCTACTTTCGAACACTGGTCACTGGTGCCCTGCGACACACCTGGTGCCCTGTTCTTTACGTGGTGGCTGTGGCTCATGTGAACAGCTTTATTTTCTCCCAAGACAGCACGACTCAGGTAGGTAACAAGGGGTAGCAGAGCCTCAGGGCTGGAAGCTTTGGGTTTTGCATCTGGTCTTCCCAAGGGTCCAGTGTGGCTTGTGGTGAATCAAAGGCTGGGCTTAAAGACAAAGATTGTAAGCAAATGTTTTGAGGAGTGGTCAGCTGTTTGAGAATCCACGCATGAGATGCAGACCACAGCTCTTGTTCGTTACACCCTAAAGCACTTGCGTTGATGGTAGCCAGTCCTACATAAACCTTCAAGGTCAGCAGCTATGTGGACTGTGGTATGGGGGGGAGGGATGAAGCAGAGATGATGAGGGAGCTGGTCAGGCAGAGAGAGCTTGTAATGGATTTAGCCTCTGCCTGGGGCAATCTTAAGGTAAATACTCTTTCATTTTGCTTGAATAACCAAGCAGAAGCCCTCCCATGGCCTTAGGGTCTCTAGCAGTGATTACTTGTGCTGACACTTCACCACTGATCTACACTTCTATATGAAAGTTGAGAAGTCAGCTCAGGTCAGGAGAAGGAGGAGAGAGGCAGGATCCAAGCAATGGCCATCTCAAGCCCTTACTGATAGAAACAGCTGGTCTTTGGAGCATCATCATAATGAGCATAGCATCATCCTGGATGAGCTGTATACCTGTGGGCAAAGGTAGCACTGTGCCATTTTAAGAGTTGTGTGTTTTGTTCCCAGGAGACTGATGCTGCTCGGAAAAGCATGCTGCGGAAGACATGGCTGTTGGTGGATGAGGTAGGATCTGTGAAGTTCAGTCTGTGCCACTGGGACTTCAGTTTTTCAGACATGTTACTCTTGCAGATTTACCTTTGGCTTTTGAAATTTTTGTTTAAGTACCTCACTCATTTGAGAATGAGAGATTAGAAGCAGGATTTTGACCTGCGATGCCTGTAAATACTGTTATCCAGTTCTTGCAGTAATTGAACTCAAAACACTGAGCCCACTGACACTTAAATGAATCTCCTGTACTGTGTTTCTATGCCTCTTGGCCAAGCAGCATTATATCTGGTTAGCGAGAGGTCCCAGAGGGATAATTCTAGCACAACTATGAATAAGCAGCCAGCAGTGATCTCCCTTAACTCTTAGTTGGATGCTTTCCCCAAAAAGAACAAAACAGATGTAAGGTTTCTCTTTTTTCTCAGGATGCTTGCTCAAGTCTATCGTTTGTGTGACAGAGCTGTGTCATTTGGCCTTCTAGTGTTCAGGATAAATGTTTACATCCCACTCAAAGCCCATTTGGGGGGGTTCTTGAGGAAACAGTGGAGTTGTGTTCAGAAGAGGAAATCTCTGCAAGTCAAAAATGGATTTTCTTGGGAGAAAAATCACCTTCTGTAGCTCTTCTGTTGAAGGTGATGCAATTAAATATGTTGGGCATGATGGACTTGTACTATCTGGCAGGTTGCTATGTTGTGTTTGTGAGAGAGTGGAAAAGATTAGATTCTTTTCAGACACACTCAATGGTTGCTGTTTCTTTCTTCAGACCTTGAAAAAGCACCTGCTTTACTACAGATTGCTGAATGCAGAGAGCTCTTTGGGATTTGACCTTTATGAGCAGCTCCCTCCCATGCGACTGAAATACCTGCAGATGGTGACACAGAAAGAAAATAAGGAGAATGCACCAGCACTAGTCTCATAGCAAAACACTTGTGCAAGAAGAGAGCCAAGGTGAAGAAAGGAAGAGCTCAGTTTATGCTTCACTGATGAAACTATGTGCACTTCACCAGTTCCAGTATCTTCCCTGGACACTCTTGGCATCTTTCAAAGTGAAGCACTAGTAGAATGCTCCTAGCCCTGCAGAACGAGCCTCGAGTTCTCAAGATATGACAATATGTGTCTGTGGCTCTCCTTGATGAATGCTGGGGCATTTTACTCAGTTCTCTTTCAGGTTATTCTGCTGCTTCCCAGAGAAGGTGAGAATGTGTCTGAAAGGCACTGGACTGTTGAATAAACTGAAGGAAGTGGAAAAGCTATTTTGTTCGGTCAGGCTGGAGACTGGGTTCTTCAGATGATGTCTGTATTCCCCAGATTTTTTTTCCCCTGGCTTTTTTTTTACCCTGATTTTGTATGGTCCTTTCCCCACACTATCCCCTGCAAATAAAATAACAATACAGTAGGGAAGAAGCTGATCCTGAGAGCTTTTTTTTCTGAAAGTAGATATACAAGCAGTTTCTCCAGAACAGTGCACACAGTCACAAAGGTGTATTGTGTGAGACCTCTAAGAAGTAATAGTTCCTAGTGCAGTCACACAAACACAGGATATCCTTCCTTGGCTGTCTTTTGGATAGTCTCTTAACTGCTTTCTTTTCTCCCTTAATTTGATTACATGTATAACAAGATCAAAAATAATTTCTTTGCAGGGCAGGATGCTTGTCAGTAACCACTCCCCATTGGGGGTGGTGGGGGGGAAGTATCTGCTTGTTTAGCTAGAACATGCATTGATTTCTCTCTGAGAAGAGGGAAATGTAATCTGAATTTTCAAATGGGGTTCTAAGCTTAAACCTTAAAAAATCCTAATTTGATCCAAATTCTATGTGCAAATTCTGTGTTGTAGCCTCAGACACAAGGGCAACAAAGATCTCACCCTAAAAGACTCATCACAAGAGCCAGCTCAAGTCCAGAATTTACCTTAAGCGCAATCTCACTGGATATTTTGTTTATATGCAATAATCCAATATATTAACAGTTTTTCAGAACTACTGTCGTGCTGGCAGGGTTTGGTTTGGAGAATTTACTTTTATGAACAAAACTTGTGAAAAGTGTTTCTTTTTGGTTTGTTCTTATGAATAAATTCCTCCAGAAGCTGCAGAGTGATGCATAGCCTGAAGACCTAAGTTTCTCAAACAGACCAAGCTGGTTTCCCTCCAAAGGAACCATGCCTATATTAACCTTGCTCCAACCAATGTCCTAATGAGTGTGAAACACTGTTAATAGGCCAGCCTGTAGTTGTTGAAATTGTTCCAGACAAGAAAGAAATTCCAGCTAGCAGCTTTATGGCTGGTGTGCTGTCTTACATTGTCAGTTTTCTAAGTATACCAGGCCCCCCTTAGGTTGCCAGAAAATACACTATTTCATCTTTTCCCCGCTTCTTTCAGATAGAATGTGGTTGGAACTGAAGGTTTCATTTTAATCTCTTCTCTTTTTTCTTTTTCTTTTTTTTTCTTTTTTTTTTTTTCCTGTTGCAGCTTTTTTGATCTGTGGTGTCTCTGCTGCAGATGTGGGTTTTGTGGTTTTTTTTCATTTGTTTGTTTTAAAATAATTTAAAAAGTACTTGATAGGATTAAATGTTTAAACAAAGACCTTCAGGATTCTATTCTGCCTAGACGGTGAGAACCCAGCAGTTGTCTTTCAAGAGCAACGGATGGTAAAATTTAAGGACTCCTAGCTGCCCACTGAGGGGCAGCCTTCACCCAGGACTTGGCAGTTGCTTTTCAGACCTCAAGTTATAAAAACTTTTCCAGTCCTTTGTGCGATGCAAAGTTGAGTTTTGTAACATTTACACAAAATATTTATTTACACTGACTTTTTGAAACCATGAGAATGCTCTCCTTTATTTAAATCTTTCTTGAGTCTGGATATTTGTTTGCAATTTAGCAATAGCTTGGGCATGCTACTGCTGCAAGGAACTCCACTAACCTTTGGAGCTCTGTAAGGCCCTGCAAGCCAAAGGCATCATCCTGCTTGTGTCAGTAACACAGGGTACCAAATGCTGTGTGCGCTTGGGAGGCTGCAGGGTGGTTATGTGATTTGTCACATGCCACGGGTGGGAAGATGGTAAAAAAAGCAAACCTAAAACCTGTCCCCGGATGGTATTTGTAGAGGATGAGAGAGGAGGTGGATTTCATTTGTGAACTCAGATGAAAAGGATCAGGCTTTTGCCTCATTCTCAAAAGACCCTTTTCTTCCTCACTGTCCCTCAAGCCATCAGTGTATGCCTAGAAAATAGCTACATCTTTTGATGTGAAATTCTGATGCAAAGAATCAGCAGTGGAGGGAAGGGAAGGAAAGGAAAGGATCCCAAGTCATTCTGCAGGCCACAGTTGTGTGCAGAAGATTCTAAGGACACTGCACGTGACCAGTTATCTTTCAAAACTTTGTCACTTGAGATTGTACAGCAATCCTAAAGCATGAATTTTTTTTTTTAAGGTTTTGAGCAACCTTTCACCAGATTTGTCTGCAGAACACTAGAGGGCATTGCTGTTTAAGTTTTCTAGTTTAAGCTTTCTCTGCTGTGGTACGATTGGGGCTTAAAAAAAACCCGAACAGAACCATCAGAAAAACCAAAACACCATCCCTTACACTGGTTTGAATTTGGTTTTTTTGTTTTTTGGTTTTAATATACTTTTGGAGAAAGTATGAAGAATTAAATACTTTGTGAGGGGTTGCTAAGAAACATTCAATGCTTTGCCAACAGCAGCATTTTGGAAAAATCCTGGTAAAGTGAATGGAAGCTTAACTGAATTCAGTCTCTTAATAGAGTTTAATCCTGATCAGAGTAACTGAGGAGATGAAGAAAATGAAAACTGCCCCCCAGATTGATGTGACTTCTTAAATCCATATCAAAAGGTTATGATTTCACTGAGAAGAAAGCAGTTCTGCTGAAATAAAACCCTCAAATAGGTTTCTGGGGTTGTAGCAGCTCTAATTTGCAACAGCACATAGTGCCTGACAAAAAAAAAGTAAATCACCACTAACCCAATGAAAAGAAAGTAAAGAGTTAGTCAAGAAAGAAATCAAAATAAGACTGAAACCCCATGCTATGGGAACTTTAAGGGCAAAGTACACAGGAAGCATTATATGACTAAAGCACTTGCATTCCTATTGAGTACTTCAGTTTGACAGCGGACTTTAACAATCCGTCTCTAGACTAATGCATTCTGTCTGGCAACTTCATATCAGGCACACCCTAAACACCTCTTGCTAATGATGTCATGGACAGATAGAAGAAGCCATAAGATGTGGGCATATAAATGCACCAGAGGTCACACAAATGCAGTTCTCTCAGTGTCAGACACGAAGTAGAGAAGAAAGGCATGTTAATCTGTGATTTTGCTCCTTCCTTGTCCTGCAAAGTTGTTGAGTGATGTAGGGCTGCCTCCATCTGGTAGTCAAATTTAAACAACATGTCTTCTTTCAGCTTACGGAAGCTCCTATAAGCTCTCCATTCACAAAGCTGGTCCTCTGTTATCCCTTGTATAAATGACCTCATGGTAATTCACTGGCCTCTGCCCTAGTTTTTAAATAAATGGCTTTTCCCCCCGTCCCTTTGAATAGAGGACACACAGTGAACACGTGCTCTCAGAACGGCTGTTGTTTTGTGTGATGAGCGGTGTTTGTATGCTGCAGTAAAATGGCCACCATGTGCTCCCCTCCCTCCTTTTTTTTGTGGCAATCTAAAATCTCAAAACAGGCTGAGTGTGGATTTTGGGCCAGCCTGAAGAAGAGCGTGAAGAGCTCCAATTCAACCCAGCTGTGGTTGTATTGTGCAAAAGGATCAGGTGCTGCACCAGTGGTGTCAGAGTGACCCTCCAGTCAACCCTGACCCCAAGCAATAGCCGTGTGCAGGTTACTAACAAAGAAAGCACATTTTAGATAGTGACACTTGGCCTATTTTTGGATCCAGCTATTTTATTTTCTGCTGGGGCCTAACTGGCAGATACCTGTGGCTCCAGAGATCAGAGCAATATCCTTTATCCTGCTCCTGGGCATTTTTTCTGCAGTAATTTGTTGTCTGTTGAGCAACCAGCTCCTAAATCCAGTCAGGGTGATGGATAATTCCAGAAAGTACTGTGTGTGAACATCATAATAAAGTCTAAGGTATGTGAGGAAGGCCAAGGGCATCTACCCTCTGTGTCCCCCTCCCCTAGTTTAACTTGGATGACATTAATTGAGTGCTAAGACTGGAAGGAAGTTTCTGGAACGATCTGGGTGCTGGGAGCCTGTCCTGAGGAGTGGCAGCTGTGGGGCTGGGCTGTTAACAGGGGACACCTGGGTCCAGCACCAGCTCTCAGAGAGCTTGTGGAGGAGCCGGCAGCAGCAGCAGCAAATATACTGTGTTTTCTTCATTTTAGCAGCTTTTCCAGAGCGCCGGGTGACTGACAGGGTCTGTGGAACAGGTTGGCAGCATTAAATTGTGTGTTTGATGTGGTGGGGCCGGGGCTGATGGGTTCCTGCTGGGTCAAGGCTTCTGTCCACCTGAGGCAGTAGCTGTGTTTTGAGACCTATGCTGATGGCTGCCTCACACTTCCCCCAAGGAAGGGCACTGTTGCCTGAGTCCTCAGCCTTGCACTTCTGTTCTCAGTGAGGCCCCACTTTGGGGTGGTTTGTGTGGCCCTGAGGTCTCCTGAGGAGGCTCTGGCAGGCCCCAGGCTCCCTGGCTGCTTGGTGTGCAAGCGGGAAGCAGGAGGTGCTCAGTTCTGGCAGTGACTGAAGGGATGGGGTAGCTTGAAAGCGGGTGCTGGAGGTCCCGCCACAGCGCAATCTCGCTCTCTGATCACGGTGACCAGTCTGAAGTGCTGGGAAGGACCAAACGGAAGGATTGAGGGAGACAGTGAGTGTGGAGGGTGTTTCAGCTTTTGGATGCTGTTGTTTCTGATGTCGAAGTTAGGTTTGTGGTTCCCTCTCTCTCTTCATAGTGTCCCCCTTCCCCAGTACTCCCCTCATGTGTTTTCTTTCCTGTGGTCCTTTACTAGGCTCCCCCTTTCTACCTTTCTCTTTTGAATTTTCTCCTGTCATAGTAACTTCTAGTACTCCTCTGTTGGCTTTTCTTACTCTTTGGCTGTTTGGAGAAGCAATCAGTAACTCAGTAGTTAAACAGGAGAAGAGAGATGCCGCTGCAGAGTTTGAGGTGGAAGCTCACGTCTCTTGGGGTGTTCATCTGAAGGTCTGGGCGGATGTCCATAAATAACGTGTGCGACATGTCCATTTAGAAACCTTACGTTAAAGAAGGCTGTGACTGTACTTTTAAGACTCAGATTGCCTGCTGTGTAGGTGGTGTGAGCACACCATGCTGTTCAGGTCTGATCTATTGGATATTTGGCGACACTTTAGCAATTTATCTATTGGATCTGTCTGCTGAAAGGAAGACTGGCGCTTGTGTATCAAGTGACTTTTCTTCACTGGCATTGCTTCCACTGCGCTAAGTTTTTGCCTCACAAAATGTCATTTTTTCACATCTCCAAAGCAATATTCCATGCTTCTTCAGCACACGTGGGCTTTTGTTAGAAGTTTCCATCACAATGCACATGCCGGGTGTCTCTTTGATCTCTTCAGAGCAGCAGGAAGTGCTGAGAGCTCTGAATTAACTTGAGCTATCATGTTGTGAATAGTGAATTGTAGTTTTGGAGGGCGACTGGTTTGTCTCATGCCATGAGGATACGATGACAACCACACAAGTGTGCCATGCAACTGGCTATGGTGTTAGCATCCTTCACAGAAAAGCAGCTTACCACTGCTGGCATCAATATTTCTTTCATTATAGATTATCAGAAACAAATTTAGAATGATGCGAACGTTTCTGCTAAAGCATCACACAGCTCTTGTCTCTGAAATGAGTGTCAACTCACAAAATGTTAGTTGTGCTGCTACCCAGAAGACGCCACAGATGGTGGCTAATTTTTGTTCCTCTTGTCTGCTGTAAGATTGATCAGGTTTGGATCGATGAAATTATTTGGGCAGGAGCTGCCATTGCTCTCCTCCTGTCTACCCGCTGTTAAAAGGAGTGGGAGGAAAGGGGATGTATAATTTAGTGTCTTTCTCTCTCTTCGATACTGTTTTGTGGACACTTAAAGTATTTATGGAGGAGACTGTGGGCTTGCTGACCATGCTTCTTTGCAATGAGGTCTTATCAGCAAGTTTTATATTTTATAGCCGTCTCTGAAGCTCACATTTTTTGGGGTGAGGAGGGCTTATATTTTTTGTAGGAGTACAATTTGCAAGTTAAAAATAGGATGCAGAACTTCAGGTGTTTGTATTCAGTAGTGACTGTAACTACTGTGCATCATGAGTCAAATGGTTTCATTCTCAGTGTGCACTGGTGCCACAAAGGCCAAGCTTTGCACTGGTGGAAAAGTGAGCAGGTGAGCCCAGGTGTGTTTTGCAGAGCTTCTCTACATTTCTTAGGGACAATAAGTTGTCTCCTTGTATGAGCGTCTTCTGCTACTAAGATGCTCTTGAGATTAAGAAACATCTTAATTTTGCAACCTAACATTCCCTTTGAACCAGCAGTCTTTGCTTATTGCTTTCTGTGGCTATTTATTTTAGTAATTTCTATAGCTAGCCGCAGATGGAAGAAAAAAGCAATAAGCCTACAGCTAACATGGGATTCCGGGTCTTTATTTAAGCAGAAAAGACAATTTTATAGTCATACTAAGGCCGTGCCAGGAACATTGTCCAGAATGCCGTTTCAGATCTAAACTAGAGAGAAAGTATGATGCACTCCAGAAAGACCAATAGCCTGAGATTGGGGTGATCTCTCATGATGTGGGAGACCCCAGTTACCGAGCTAGCAGCTGTTCTAATGTGAAAGATTTTTCCCAATTTTCTGATATTTCTGCTTTTTGTGCTGTAGTGAACTTAAATGTGATGGTGTCAAAATTGTACCCAAAATGGAATCTTATTTTCTGGTTCGGTTTCAAGAGTCTATTTATGAAGAATTAATTGTTACAGGAAAAAGGTTCTTGAAGTGTGATAAATGTAGTTTGTCGTTTATTTCAGGCTTCTTTTTTGGTAACTGCATATTGTTCCAACAAATTGTACTAAATCAGTAACTGGAGAATGTTACCACAGTCTCCTTACTGCGTGTTGTAAGCTAAACTTCACTGGTGCCTTTTTGGCTTGCCAGTTTTTTTCCCAGTGTGAGAGAAACAGGAAAGAACAAGCATGAGAGTCCTACTGGAGTTGCTCTCTCTTGACTTCGATGCACAACATTTTACCAGGAAGTTGTGTGTTTAAAAATCTGTCATGTGCTCATTTTGCAAGCTTGTCAAGGAAGCAAGTGTCCAAGAAACAATTTGTTCTTGGACCCTTTTTCATAATAGTGTTTAGCTTTTGGTTAGATAGTGTGAGACTGTTGAAGTAAATGGATAGTGAAGACCAGGAAAATGGTAACCTAGTAAGCTTTCCTGGTGAACAAAATGTACATGTTCTGCTTTGGAAAGATGCAGGTGAGAACATCTCTGAAATCATCTGTAGATAACCCTTGAACTTTTCCCCAGGGAATTTATTCTTAGATTTTAATGGGAGTGGAATCACAGCCTTTGATTAGTAATGCCAAAGGATCACGAGAGGCAAGTGCTGTAAGTAACCATAATTGAGTGTTTCTTTGATAATGAGCTCTCCTTTTCATCTAGCTGCAAAATAAGAACATATTTGCCTTGACAGATAGTTGTGAATGGAGAGTTCAGTTCAGTAGCTTTCACTTTTAGTATCCAGAGGCACAGCCTGGCCTGGGCGTTCTTTTATGGGTGTACAGGTGGGCTCATGTTAAGGCACTATGTCTCTCAAAGCTTAATCTTTCTGGTGACAGATGTGTTTGTCCTCTTACATTTTTATTAGAGTAAAAATCCCACACTATTTTACTATGTCCATATTTCAAGCCATGTGTGCCTTTGGGATTTTATTGCTGCTTTATTCCTGTAAGAGATAATTACTGACTTTATTGACTATGTTGGGACGCTAACTCCTTACCAAATAGCACAGTTGATGCCTCCGTTGTTTGGTTTTATCTGCTCTCTCAGCCCTTCCTATGGATTTCCCTATTGAATGAATCCCGAGTTTTGGGTCTCTTGGTGATGTTATTTGTAAAGAAGTTTTGAAAATAAGACATGATCTAGTGGAAGGTATCCTTTGCCCATGGCAGGGAGGTTGGAACTAGGTTATCTTTAAGATCCTTTCCAACCCGAACCATTCTATGGTTCTGTGATTCTGAGTTGTGCTTAGGATGAACCTGTGTGTGTTCGTTTAATGCTTATCAAAGAGCCCTATCTGTATGTTTTGAAAATTTACTAGTTTGGACCGCCTATAGTTTCACCTACTGACCATAAATGTGTTCTGTGGCCATAACTCAGGCAATATCGAGCTGTCCCAGTCTTGTCCCTGTCTCTCTCGGAGTATTGTCTGATAGGCTTATTCAGTGTCAAAGGCATAAGCATTCTATTCTTCTGTATTTGTAGTTTATCTGATAGCACTCAAAAATTGGGAAGCTCTGAGTTCTAACTCCTCTAACGTGGAAAGGTTTTAATGAAAACTGAACCATGTTGAACAGTGTAATGGATTTGTTATCCATGGCACGCTGCATCTCCACGTTCCTTAGCCAACATTAAGGTTCATAACCCCCTTGTAAGAGCGGCAAAGAGTGCGTATACAAACATTGCTTCACCTAATACTGAGAGAGGGTGGACTCCTACTCGCGTGTTCCAGCACACAGAAATGCCACACACTATTTTAGCCTGGAGAACAGAGGAGTGTACTGTATTTAGGTGAATCCATAAGATTGATTTAGGTAGTTACCTAAATTGGATTGTTTCCAGACCAGTGGGATTAACAGCCCTCCTTTTACAAAAAGCATTATGAGATCTTTTATGATCACACAAGGTCAGGACCCCGTTTTATGTCTCATCTGAAAGATCATGAACTTTTAACTACTGATTTGTCATTGTCTGATCTGACTATCTATTCTAGAGACTGCTTTATTTTAGAAGAGATTTGTGTAACCAGGAGTCTAAATGCCATTGAAGCTTTTAGTCCTCGCCATAATCCTTGCCTGAGGAGGTTTCTAACAAGTTTTTGTTAGGATATATTTTCTTGATTTGTTTTTTCTGTTTCATGTCAGGCCGAAGTGGGACCGCAAAGAGTATTTTCCAGTTTGTCTGTCTGTCATTTGCTGCTATGCACAGAACTGCTTACTGATCTAGGCCTGAGAAATCAATTAATTTCTAGGTTGTTCATGAGGGTATCCAGTTCCCAACACTGTTCCTGGGTGAGCTCCTCTTTCTGTCTACATGGCCATCTCTTCCTAAGGCCCCTTATTGTCTCTTACTGTAAAACTGCAGCCAAAGCAAACTGCGTAAATGCAGCAGGTGTGTAAGCTGTGCCAGTCCTGCTTTAAGCATTTCACAGTTAACTGGTTTGTGTGTACACATGTTAAAAAACATCTAGGAGTGGTATAAGTAAAATCTTCCTGCTACAGTAACTCTACCCTGAAAAGGCACGTGTGAGGAAATTAGAGGAGCTCTCCCTCCTCCCAACTATTCTTAACATATTGTATAACACTTAGCAAGTGTTTTTCTTTATAGCAAAGATGTAGAGTATGGACCCAACTCACAAGTCATGGCTTATATGTTGTGGCCATTTGATTTCCACACTCTTGCACACAAGTTCATATATGGCCAGATGATTTCCACACTGCCCACAAAAGTACACTCATTGTAGTGTTGTTTGATAGCACAAAAGTGTGTATTCATGTGGTTCCTGTCAGGGGCCTGTTTGGCCTGCAGCAAGGAAACCTGTCTCTGCAGCAAGACCTCCCTGATTGAGCCAGACGTTATCTGAGATGGGAGAAAATGGACAAAGGAAAAAGCTCTCCTATTTCAGAGTGCCCAAGAATGAGCTGTGCCAAGTCCTTCCATCTCTTTATTATGAAGTTTTGTTTAGCCCAAAGAGGACGTTGTTGCACGTCATCTGTGCTTTTAGCAGCTTCATTTCAGCAGCAGCAGAGGAGGTGAAATTGAAATCAGAAGGTCTTAATTTCAGAGAATTAAAGTTGTTCAGAGACAAAAGGCTTTTCTCTTTCAAGTCACCAATATGTTATTACCCTTGATTTGATTTGGAAGCTATTTAGGATGCTGCAGTCATATGGTTGGCTGGCAGTCTGGGTAACCTCATCACTGAGGTGCCCATGAATGGCAGACTGTGAGTTGGTTACACCATGCTGTTTGACTCATGGACTCTGAAAGTCAAATGCAACAGTCTTGTTTGGAGGACTTGGTTGGCATCAGCAGTGACAATGAGCTTGGAGCAAAATGTAGGAACAAATCAGTCCTTTCCAAAGAGGTGGGTGGAGAAGGAAGCCAAGTACAAAAAATGAAAATATCACTGGTGGTATTGTACATTAGCCAGAGTTTCTGAATCATCTGGGAAAGGTAAGTCAGCAAGGCCTTCTTGTCTAGAGGAAACTTCTTGTCCCAGAGCTCTGAGCTGGTGCAGCAAACTTGAAAGGCTTGCTTCATGCTTTTGTTGCCAATGCCCTCTGCTCTTTAGACTAGACTAGACTGTTTCATTTGGAAGGGACCTACATCAATCATTGAATAAAACTGCCTGACCTATTGATGGCTGACCAAGTTCAAGGAAATTGTTAAGGGCAGTGTCCAAATAACTCTTAAACACTGACAGTCTTGGGGCATCGACCACCTCTCTAGGAAGCCTGTTCCAGTGTTTAACACCCTCTCAGTAAAGAAATGCTTCCTCATGTCCAGTCTGAACCTCCCCAGGTGCAGCTTTGAACCATTCTGATGCATCCCATCACTGGATACCAGGGAGAAAAGATCAGCACTTCCCTCTCCACCTCCCCTCCTCAGGAAGCTGTAGAGAGCAAGGAGGTCACCCCTCAGTCTCCTTTTTTCCAAACTGGATAATTCCAAAATCTCCAGCTGCTCCTCATGGGACATTTCTTCCAGCCCTTTCACCAGTTTTGTGTCTCTCCTCTGGACTCATTCAAGGACCTTCATGTCCTCCCTAAACTGTGGGGCCCAGAACTGCACACAGTGCTCCAGGTGAGGCCACACCAACACTGAATACAGTGGGATAATCACCTCTCTTGACTGTCTGGCCGTGCTGTGTTTGATGCACCCCAGGATGGGGTTTGCCCTCTGGGCTGCCAGGGCACACAGCTGACTCCCGCTGAGCCTGCTGTCGACCAGCAACCCCAGATCCCTTTCTGCAGGGCTGCTCTCCAGCCACTCCTCTCCCAGTCTGTACTTGGGCCTGGCATAACACCGTCCTAGGTGCAGAATCTGGTATTTCCACTTGTTAAGTTTCATCCCATAAATCATAGCCTATCTAGTTCTCAAGGAGCATCTTTAAAGTTGATGCCTCAAAATTCGCTCCTCAACTTGCATGCACAGCCCAACTTTTTGTGGTTTGTTTTTTTTCTTCATCAGGGTGTCTCAAGGCAGCCTATAAACACTAATACACTAAGCAGCCTGATGCCAGCTTGAAATGGTCTGTTTCTTCCTCCTGTTTGACAGGTGGGAAAATACAGCACATACTGGTTAAGTAGTTGCCCAAGGTCTCACTGGAGGTATGTAACAGAAGGAGAGTTAATCCTGCACAAGACTTTCGCTCTTTTCTCTCTTGTTGCCATGACCATGTCCACCTCACTGCTTCTGTGGAGGTTCAGACTTGGCAGCTGTTGCACATCACAATGACTGTTAAACTGGGAATACCAAATAAGGTCTTCTGATACCACCTCACTCTAACAAACATTCACCTTTTAAAAGATACCCTTTATCCAATGCAATTTCAAACTTTATTCCCGGACCTTGCACAGAGCTTGGCTGCAGAGCCTGCTGTTGCTGAGCCCTCATCCTGATGAGGTGCGTCTGCTGCTGCAGCTGACTCCCAAATGTCACTGCAAGTGCGCGTACGTGCAGGCCAATGCAAATATGTTTTTAGGCTGGTTCCCTCAGAAATGAGGTCAGAGGAATCCTACTACACTTCAGAACTTCGCTAATAACATTTGAACCCACAGGTCAATTTGAAACCAATGTAACAGAACTGAAAGCAAGTCCCTCTTGTGTTTCATGGGGATGGGTGGCTGAATAGAAGAGAAGCAGGCATTTGTTAGTGCCTCTGCTGGGGGAACAGCTCAGCTATTTCTGCCCATGTCTGCTCAGTCTGGTCAGGAGGCAGCTGGCCAGTTAACACATGCCTACTGGCAGGCTATTCAATAGCTTTGTGGGTCCAGACTGGCCATGGAGCATCCCAGCCTGTTAGCATACCACTCTGTGAAAGAGGGAAAGGCACGGGAGCCTGAAAGTACCAAGTAGGGTTTAGGAGATGTGGATGAGAATGTAGCAGGAGATAATGCATAAGAAACTGAACTTCCTCCATCCCACATATGGAATAAGATTTTTTTTTTTTAATTATTATTTTTTTTCCATTACAGTAACTGCTATATCTGTGACATTATATATATCTCTCTCTCTCTCAAGGAAAACATGGTGTTACTTGATTGGTTGGCAGAAATGCCAAAAAAAAAGAAACCCAAACACTTGGGATTCTGTTAAAGCATGTTGTACATAGTGGAAGTGATGAAAAATGCATTTGCATTGGTATGCATGAAGGTGTTATCACACGGGCTGTGAGTGAACAGGAGGGATGTATATATAAGGAAATGGTAAGTGGTAGTGATGAAGTTGAGGACTGGTGTCCTGGACACAGTTGAGTATTGCTGAAGGGCTTGTTCTGTTCAAGGCCTTGACTAATGATCTGGGAAATAACAAATAGCCCATTAGTTCACTGATGCTGCTAATGTGGAAAACGTTGTGAGTACCAGATAAATAAAAAGGCAACTAAAAGTCTTGACATCTGGGTAGAAGTCAATATAGCAGAATTCAAACAGGTCAAGTCATATGAAACATGGCTTAACTGGAGAAATAAACCTCTGCAAAAGAAGCTGAAAGAGGTCAGCTCGTGCTCCTTTGGAACAAAGCACCAGTTGGAGTCATTGGGCTTGGGTGTGTGCACAAACAGTGGCCTCCTCCCAGGGATCAAGGTTGTGATAAGCTGTATTGCTTCGTGTAATTTGGAGCCAACATCCAAGTGACGCCTCATGGCAAAACTCCCCTGAAAGAGACTACCCCCTGAAAGACTTGAGAGAGCCTCAAATGTAGGGTGCAGTGTAATATTTGATATGTGGTGATGAGATCTTTTGCGTAGAGCTCAGAAAAAAGTCAGAGAGACTGAAGAACTGGTAAGACCTGCTTAGGAAAGCTGAAAAGAACGAAGTAGGTTATTGCTAGACCCTACAAAAAATAGTACGAATAAAAAGAGCAGCTTTATATTAGCTTGTAATCAAAAGAGGGGGAGGAATAATAAAGAGAAACTGTTTTGGGAGAGGTGTTTCCAGAAGAGTAAAGGGGATTAATGGGAGGAAAAGGTGCATAGAAATCATCTCTATTATTTGTTGTTTTGTTTTGAATAATTTACTTGTAAAGAGAAGGCCCAAGGCTTCTATGCTACACTGCCCAAAGATCCAGAAATTCTCTGCTTAGCTTGGGATGCAGAGGTTGTAATTTCCTTGTGTGTTTCTTCTGCTTGAGGAAAAAATAAGCAACGGCTCCCCTCTGATCCTTCACATTTGCACTTTCTGGGTTTTTTCAACCTTTTTCTGACAGAAACAATTCTTTGTCATCAGCCTTCAGTGTGTATTTTGATGGGGTGTTTGGGTACACATGTATTTTTCCCAGAAAACCTCAGGCATAACAAGCTGCAGCAATGGGGCTGCTGTGGTACCAGATGTGTGGTACTGTGAATCCTTTCTGGACTGAAATGCATTATTAGTGCTAATTTGCCTGAATGGGTCCTGGAGGTAATGCATAGACTTCAGAGGGTGACTTGGTAAGTAACACCACTTCATCTCTTCAGAGAATCAGAGACATATTTGTTGTTATAACAAGTTATTTTCTCTCACTAGGAAGGGCAGTGCTTCCTTTCCTTTCAAAAGCTCCTGAGCTGTCAGTTGATTTTTGGCAATCTGTTTTCCAGAGGTGATCTCACATCACTTGGCCTCTCTCAGGTCTCCCTGCTCCCTGTAGTCTCCTCTGTGGAGTGCTAGTATGGAGGATAGCATCTTTGTGTCCCCCAAATGCCATTCTTTTTGTCAGTCTGTTCCCTCTAATTGTTGCCATTGTTTTTGTTTGATGGAATAATAGTCAACTCATTATGCCTAGGGAAGGGGCAGGAAGAAATCAATCTTCTATGTCATTAAAAGTACAGAAAAAAAAAGAAAAGAGCAAACAACCCAAAACAAATTCCCTTGGGGGTATCCATGGCTTTTAACAGCCTTTACGTTTAGCTTGATTTTTGCTAATGAACAAGCTGTTTGTTTAGGGCACTGAAATGAAGCTTTAGCTTCAAGGGTTGCCACTGAAAGAAGAGATAGGAGAAAGAAAAGCAGTGGAAGAAGAATGCGTAATGCCTTGATGACACTTGTATGAATTGTGATTTTTTTTTTTTTTTTGTGGGGGGGTTTTTTTTTAATTATTTATTTTTGTTTTTAAAGCTAGAGGAGCTGCTCTACTTGGCAATCCTCAAGCAGCTCCTCTGTCATTTGCAAGGTCAGGATTTTCTGGCTCACTTGGAGAGGATGCTCTCTGACCAATGAGGCATGAAATAGCAGTTGGAGAAGGGCTTGATAAATATTGATTCAGAAATTGCCATGGCTGCTGACTCTGCGATTGGCCTGTTTACCCAGCAAAAGGAAGAGGAATGGAAAGAAGCTGTCCATTTCTCAGCGATGGTGGCACATGCATTTTTCAACACTGCCCTAGATATTTAAGAGGAAAGAGTTTGAAAGCTCAGCCCAGTGTAGTTTTTTAGGACAGCATTAATCCATTACAGTAGATTAGACTTTGCAATCCTTTATCCCGCCAGGAGCCTTCCCTTCTTCATTTCTTTAAACTCTGTACGGATGGTTACACTGTCCTGCCAGGAGGAGGAAAGTTTTCCAAGGGAAGCAAGATTTTGCTACTTTGTGGAATATCCATATAGTGTTCACATTAAAATGAGTACATGCTGCCCATGCTCAAAGCTGAATGAATTATATCTCTGTTAGCGAGCTATGAGCCTGAATTTGTGGTTCCCCACTGAGCAGGGTGTCCCTCCTACCCTACTGGTCTCCACAGTATAAAATGTGAACCAGTAGAGTGATATCACACCACTCCACTATTTTGCATTATGCAGTTGTACCACCACTAACCTGAAGAATCAAAAATTCAGGTTCCCTGTATTGCCAACCAAAAACTGAATTAAAAGCCACATGGCAATTAATTCAAGCTCAGTGCCATGCTAATGCAGTTACCAGATTTGTGGGATGTCTTGGAGTACAGGTGAAAATGAGCTCAAGATCTGCCATTTGTACTCAGTGGAGACATCCCCTGACAGAGCTATTTCTATTAGGGGGGCACCTGGGGACTCTGGTCAGAATCAGAAACTCTGAGGATTAAGTGTGGTGAATGCATGGAGTACTAGGGATAAGACTGGGAAGAGGCAGCTTTTGTGGTGAAGAACTTGTGGTCTAGGCATAACAAAAGAGAAAAGGAACATCAGAGAGGCTGTATTTGATAAACCAAGACCTGAGTTCAGTGACGTGGAGTCTTTTTGTGAGTAATGAATGAATTGAAAAGAAAAAAAAGTATGTGATTTTCCTAATATCTTTGTTAGTCAGCTTGCCTGAATCTTGCCCACGTGTTTTGACTAGATTTGTTGTTTGGAAGTCCTGAGTTCACAAATAACTGACAGTGGTGAGATCAAGGGCTCGCTCCTCAGCACTCCCCTGTCTGATAGCTCAGTTGTCCCATGAGAGCAGTAAGTCCTGTTCCTTGGCTCTTTCTATGTTCTCAATGCCAGAGCACAGGGCTTGGGGAAGAGTTCATGGCTATGATCTGTGTGTAACCTCTCCTGTGACAACTCCTCTGGCCCACAATAACCAGCTTTCAGCAGTACCAGCTCACATCAGCCTCCTCCTCCTAAGCCAGCCTGGCCCTTTCACGACTGGGACCCCAGCCCTGCAGCGACAGAACCGAGGTTACTTCCTTTTACTGCAAAGCATCAGGATGGTTCGTGGTCTGGTCGCAGAGCTCTCTTCGCTTAGCCCGTCTTACCCAGCACACAGGAGATCCCTGCTGCTCCCGTAACCTCGATGTTGTCGGCAAGGTGCTGCCAGTCTCTCTGCCCCTGCACCTCACCTTTCACTGCCCGTGAGAAACTAGCCCTTCCATCCCCTGCTGCCCTGTGCTGGGAGGCACCCCCTACAGACCAGCAGGAAGCTTCATCCCAGCCCGCTGGGGAAGGAAGGCAATTGAAGGACAAAACCGTACAAAAGCAGCTGTTGACTGCATAGTGACTGAATCTGCTCTGCCACAGGCCTCTCCTCGTGGTCTCGGAGTAATAACCTTCACAGGTCACTGTGCAGTAATACTGCCTCCCTGATAACCTCCTTCAACTTGCTCGGGTAATGAGTTGTTTCTAGAGAGGGACACCATTTTATTAACATCTGACTGAAGAAATACTGCTGGGGGTTGGGGTAGGGCTGAGAGAGGGTGGGGGCAATGCTGCATGGTGAAAACAGATTTGTGAGGCTTATGGATGTGTCTTTCTAAAAAGCACAGGGCGTGCAAAATTACCATTGGAATAAATGACACTGATACATTTTGGGAAACCCAGGCTGTTCAAACGTAGATACTGTGGCATAGCCTGTCTCTTGCCTTCTAAAAGAATGATTTTTATTTTTTTCTTCTTTCAAAAAACAATTTCTATTTTTCATTGCCTGGACGTCAGAACATGAAGATTTTCAACCCAAGCTATCACTTTTATTTGGGCTTCACATTTAAGGAGGCATGATTCTAGCTGACATATGTTGTACTGAGCTGTGTGAAAAATTCATACACTGTTGTGCTTGAGCACCACTAGTCTGTGCATGCTGAGTTCTTGGGTGGTTTATGTTGCACTTTGTGTTTTTTAAAAAAGAAGTTCAATGTAGAAATGAAACTAAACTTTATATAAAGCAGAAAGAATGTAGCTTGAAATTGCCTAGTTACTTTTTTTTATAGCTATGCTAACACATGTGTCCCACAGTTGATGTTTTTACAGGCCAGCCTGTTACACAGGAGAGGTGTCTCATTAATAGGTATTTCTGCAAACCAACTAGGTGGAGTTTTATGGCTTTCTAATGCTGCTTATTGGATACTATAATATTAAGAAAACACTTCCATTCCAGTTGTTCATTCTCTGAAATTGAAAAGAGTTTTGGGACTCTGGCTGATATAATGTTATGATTGTGAAAGAATAGTAGGAGTGGATTAGTCTATTTAAGACTTCCTGTCTGGAGGCTGTGAGACTACAGACTAAGCAGCAGAAACTCAAGATACAGCCTCTATCAGAGAAAGATGGCTCAAGTGAGATTATAACCCCCAGAGTGTAAGGTGAATGGTAACACAAGAAGTGGAGGACCTTTCTAATCTTTTAAAACAGGGCACTAAGTGGTTCTTGTCTTCATAGCTGGAACACTGTCAGATTTGTTCTCAGAATCTTTATTTTTCCAAGAAGTCCCCATTCTTTATGCTAAAGATTCACTGGAGTTAAAATCTCCTGGCCATTATTTTCTATTCCTCTCCGTGGAGTTGTAAGTTTATTATGAACAAGGTAACAATGTGCTGTTGTTGCCTTGACAAACTAAGACAGGAATGTGAAGGAGTGGCCAGAATCTGGTTTGTCTCAGTGGACCATAACAGTTGGGATTTCACTCAAGTTTTTGGTATTGGCAGAGAGTTAGTGTGGTCAGGCTGAAATGATCACCTCTGAGAAAGACAGACTACAGGAGAGTGAGTGGGTCCCTCTTTTCTCAGTTCTGTCTCAAAGCTTCATACAGGCACTTGGTTGTTCCACATTTTTAATTAATTTTAAAGCCTAGCATTAGTTGCCTGGGATTATCCCAGTTTGAAATAAGAGGTTTCCCACCAGTGGCATAGCAGTGCTGCTCTGGCTTGTTCTCCCTGCCAGTTCTGCATCCATAGTAACTTGTCTGAAGGGTCTCGGCCATTCTGCTGGCTCTGAGTGCATCATGTGCTGAGTGGGTGGTTATGTTGCAATTAGGGTGTTCCTCATTCACTACTGTGCGTACCTGAATGCGATGCCTACGTTGTATCTTAAGTATACATACACAAGCAATACTCCATGTCTGTTAGGAGAGTGTGCTTTGATATACTTCCCAGGAGTACTGTTACTGGACTCTTATTATAAAATACTCCTTTTGAATGATGTCAAAGCATTTTACAAAGGAGCTCAGTTTCATCATCCCTCTTTCATAGATGTTTATTCCCAAAGGTAAGAGCAGGGAAGAGACCTGTCTGTAGTTGCAGAGGAAACTGAAACCAGAGGTAGGCCTAGATTTCCATTTTTCCACATGCAAGTCCACCCGTTGATCCAGCAGACCTTGACGCAATGGATGATGTTTCGAAGGATCAGTCTTTCTGCGAGTCTTGATTATTTGATTATTGTGCTCTAGCTGTGATATTGAAAGGAAACTCTTATTAGTGTAGCTCCAAGTTCCAGATGTTGTTCATATCAAGGATTTCACAGTGCTAACCTTTCTGAAGCAGCTCTAACAGGTGGTACTGCCTCTACTTTTAGATGAGGACATTGAGACAGAGAATAACAAGGTAATTTCCAGAAGTCAGGTTTGGAGAAAGTAGCAAGTCAGTGGCATTTGCTGGGAATAGTTGCCAGGTGTAACACAATGATGTGCTTCCTGAAGCCCTGCATGCACACTCCTACCCATCAGAGAAGTAAAAATGGCAGATGGGGAAGGAGTACACATGATCACAGGCTGTGGTGGTGTTTCCCTATTGTTCTTAACACATACTGATGAAGAAACAGTGGAAGGCCAATGGAAACAAAGGCAAAAGCCCCTGCCTCATGTGTATATCAGAAGCACCAGCTCCACATGTCCAGCTAGATTCTGATTGCATGTCCCTGTACCTTGGGACAAGGCTGGGCAGGGAGTGTTGGTGCTCATGGCTACTGTACAGCAGCTGGTTCAATTTCGACCTTTGATTGCCTGTAGCTCTGGAGCTGTTGAAGCGTGTGTATGTTTTCACACAGCCTAATTAGTGCCATTATCATTGTCATTAATGGCTTTTAATGAGGAACAGATGGTTTTGTCAAAGTTTCAAGCTGTTAAGTTCACTGACCCATTTGTGCTAAAAGGAGGGGAAAGAAAACAAAAAGCTCCCTCGTTCCAAATTGATGGTGGTAGATGGGAGTGCAAATGAAGATTGCCCAAATGTAAACATTGTTTTCCTAGCAGCTTGATCCAAAGGCATGTGCAGAGGCTTATGACAGCCCAGCTTTCACTGGAGAAAACAGGGTTTCCTGGCACTTTTCCTCATGAGGTTCTGACATGTCAGTTATCTTTGTCAGGGTTGAACTGAGACTTCCCTGAAGAAGAATGGAGGAAGGAAAGGGATTAATATGATAGACACTATGCCTTGGGAAAGGTCCTCACTAGCAGGACAGGTTAGTACTGAGGAATAAAGGGAGGGGAGAAAGGGAACATACATTTGGAAGGATTCTCGGTAGTGTCCGAGCAACCCAGTCAAGAATCTTAAAGAATTTTAACTTTACAGCTTGTCTGTCACTCAGGCATGGCTCTGATAGGCACTTCATGGCTATAGTGCCAACTTCTTATTCCAGATGATGGAATGCTGCTACTCCTCATTAGGAATTCAGATGATCAGCAATAAAGATGGCATCATGGTGGAGACCAATTGGAAAAAGCATCACTCGGATCCCGGGAAGTTCTCTTCTGAGTGGATAGGTTGGATTTTGGACAGGAAATAGATATTGGCTCAATTGCAATGTAGTCGAGTTGAATTTGCAACGTCCACATTTCCTTAAGAATTTAGTAGCAGAAGAAGTGAAAAGATTGCTAAGAAGTATTGTAAGAATAATAAAGTAAGTTATCCTGCTGCTGGAGGAGTACACCACAGGAATAAGCAGTAGCTGGAAATACACTTTCCCTCCTGACCCTCCACCCTTCCTTTTCTTTTTTTTCTTCATATCTTCATTTAGAAGAAGGAAGAAATTAAATTAATTAGCACCGATCCAGTGCCATATCTAATTAGCTGCAGTATGGGGCACTTCTGTAATCTTGTGTCATGAGTACAGTGATTTAAGAGGTTTGGATTTTTTTCTCTTTCCTCTGCACCAGCATCTATTAAGGATTAAGTAGTGATATGCCTGATTAATTTACATTGCCTTTATCAGGCTACGGAAGCAATTATCTCTCACTGGGAGAGTTTTCAAACAAACACAGTCACATCCATGAAGTAATCTCCCAAGGAGTCTCTCTGGAGCTGCAAAAAGAGATTTAGAGCAATAACAAGCAAAAATTGTACTGCTTTTCCCTGGCTTCTTCCCAGCAGTTTCACAAAGCTTTGCTCACCTTCCTGCCTGGTCCATGCCTATCAAGAACAGGCAAGGCTTCTAGAAATAAAGACCAAATTTCACCAAGTGCATAGCTGACTTGCCCCAAGCCTTTAAGTGTGCTGTGTTTTAGAAGCGTGCTTGGGAGAAGTCATCTGGCAGTAACATGCTGTTTATTACACTCTGTCCTGTGGAAGTTTCGAGAGGAGGGTTTGTGAAGGCAAATGGAAAGCAGCAAAACAAAGTGAAGTCACAGTACTTCTCCCCATAAATCCCCATAGAAATACAAACTAGTATTTGGGTCCCTTGGAGACACAGATATATAAATATATGTTTACAATGCCCATATAAATACACTCCTCTCAGGTGCCTCTGACCCATTCAAACATGCTCTGACTCTGGCAGGACATCTATATGTGATTGCTCAGGTGCTTAAGTTTCTTACGCAAACACACATAGGAAGTGTGGCTGGTTATCTCATTAGTTCCCCTACAAGGCAGTAGCTGAAGACTGAGGGTGAAGAGGAAGCACGGCAAGCTTCATTAGGCTGAGTGGAAACATTTTCACAGGAGTTTATGGTGAGTGGAAATACCACACTTGGTCTGCAATCAGCAGAAGATATTAAAGCTGCAAATGTCTGCCTGTGGGAAAAAGGTCCATCCCTATTCCATCTTGAGTCAGGCTGGAGGATTCATTCTTTCTCTTCTTCCCCATATTTAATAGGTATTTTTTTATTTATGTATACAGCAAAGCTTATATTTCAGTATTTATAAAGGCTTGATTTTAGTATTTCCTATTTCTATCCATCAATTTTGGTTTTCCTGCCTTTTGAGAGATTCAGGTACATGCAGGTGTTTGCAAGGAGTGCAATCCATATGGGAAAGTATAACTGTTTCCAGGTAGGAGCCTGCAGGAGAGCCAGGAATGAGGAGAGCTTGAGTGGCTGCAGTGGCCAGAGGAAAGTAATGTTGACTATCAGTGGCAGGTAGGAGTTTGCCAGGAGGAGAGGGTTAGATCTGAAGTGAGAGTAGCAGTCTTGTCTATGCAGAGTGGAAAGAAGACGGACTAGGAAGGGACAGGGATAGAGAAGTTTTGAGATGTGAGACCATTTTGAGAAGCATCTGTTTGGATGGGTTGGAAAGTTCAAATAAGTGAAATGAAAGAGGGATCTCTGGATGGGACAGCTAAAGAGGTGGGGGCTTTCTAGGAAAGGGGAGAGAGTGAGTTGGTGGATAGTCAGGATGGAGGAGCTCTTCCATGGGTCATTGCAATGCTTGGAGAGCAAGGCGGTTCCTGACCAGGTTTGGATGGATCAGGGCAGGAGTGTGACCACACCTTTTTGTGAGAAACAGGTTTGCTCTATTTGCTGACATCAATATACGCTTCTTTATTTCAGTCTTGGATGCTTTTCCTTTTCAGAGACTTCTACACCCTCAGCTAACACCTGTATTTAAAAAGCATATTTTTAGGACATTGTACTAGTGGGTTTGGATTAGTGTTTGGTTTTGGTCCCAATGAGAGTATTAGGAATATGATTTTAAAGTTTAATGATACTTAATGCATCAACAACAGTTATAGTCTTAATTGGTTCCTGTCTGTTCTTTAGTACTTAAGCATTTAGACAAGAGTGTGAATACATGATCTCCACAACTTGCTCTTCCAAGGATTAGTCACTTTAGAAAAGTGATTTGCTGACACTCTCAAGTATATCCCAGAGCAATGATTGTCAGTTAAGAACTGGCTAGCTTAAGCCATGTGTTATTTTAGATGCTTGATTTAATTCAAAACTATGTCATCGCTATTGTTTAGCACGTTTAAGGTTAAAAAGGTATTCAAATACATAATGGCCTGAATGTAAATCTGTCCTCTTGTATTTTTCTGCATTTTGTTTCCTGTTTTGCAATGCACCATACCATTAGTTTCGGAGGAAATAATTAAGTTTTGATGTAGAATTCATGGCTTTGTAGCAGTTTCCATAGGAACCAAGTATGAGATCCAAAGGCCGGGCATGTACCTCACCCGTCATCTCCACCCAGGGCACTTGTGCAGGTGACAGTGAACAGATGATGCCATGCGACCATCCGCACATCAAGACTGAAGCTGTAACCGGACACAGGCAATATTTACAGAGAAATCTGAACCCAGAGCCAGTTCACCCGGCTTCATATTTTGTTACAAATCAAATTACCTACCGGTTTAAACTTGCCCATTTCATGTACCAAAATGTCAGGTTACAGCCACAGCTGGAGAATTGCAATAGGAAATTGCGCAAATAGAGCAGATACTGAGGGTGTGGAACTGCAAATATTACCTGATATGTTGAAGACGTTTGACATTTTTTCAGGCTATCTGTAAAGTGCATCTAAATGTTCACTTAAATTTAAGCCATCTCTGGAGAGCCCTAGACCCGGTTTTCAATGCAGTCCTATTTTAGGATGCTGTACCATAATTTACATGCAAATACTATCCGTGCACAATTTTGAAGCAAAACCCAGACAGAATCTGACAGAGGTCAGAAAGGTTGAGCATATGGCTTGTATTTAGAAATCACTGAAGTTTCATTTAGCTGTGCTTGGTGCCTCATATGATTGTGAAGTGGGTGAACAGGAATGTATACGTAAAAGTTGAGATTTAAGGCTATGCTTTCAAGGTTATTCCATGCTGAAGTGCAGGGTCTACAGTGGAAGGAATTTTTCTTTCTTTTTTTTTTTTTTCCCAAGTGGGAGTGTGCATTTGTGGAAACTCTTGTTTGTTGGCCTTCTAAATATCTTTGGTTTCAGCTGCTCCTCTTTGTGGAGTGCTGTGAATCTTTGTTGAAATGACATCTGCATGGCAGATATTCACTGACACTGCAGCACCTATGCCAGCTTGCATCAGCTTGGGAATCCACCTTGTCCTGTTTACTTCTGCATGCTGTTGGGTTCTTTCTGTTGTGTGCGTGCTTACTATTTAACTCAATTAAAATGCTGTTTCTTTGCCTTCTTTTTCATTCTTTCTTCTTACTGTGTTGGACTGTACATCCAAGAGAGTAGTGGCAGTGTACAGCAGAGGTTGTTTGGTACCCTTCCACTGAAACTGGGCCATTCTGGGTAATAGTCTGGCTCCACCTATGACAAATTAGGGTGTCAGAGGAAAGACCACAAGGTTGCCTAGAAGGGTCTATGGTTACCTGGGGCAGAAGTAGTTCTACCTTTCCCACAGCTTTTGCTATAAAGGTGGCTGAGGTCTCCTTAGCAGGAGCCTGTTAAGTAGAGGCTCTTCTACTTATCTGAACACAGAAACTCTATAGGAAGGTGAACTGCTGTGAAATCACTTATTAATTTTTACTGTCTGCATTATCTTTCCTTTGCCTCTTATGCAAATAGCAACTTAATTAGAAAACTTAAACTCTGCATCTGTTTGCTCCTGCTGTTCTACATCCCTAAAGAACTAAACTTAAGACGGGAGAGTGTAAACTTTACAGTTAACATGTAGGAGTCACTGTGGCAACTTTAAAGGGAGATGGGACACATTTGAGAACTTAGGGATTTGAATCGTAGCATCTTTCAGCCCCTATCTCAGGATGCAACAGATGTTTTGCTCTGAAGGTTGTCCTTAAAGTCCCAATGCTATAGACAGTGGTTGCTGTTGTGATATCTCCTCTGTTTCTGATGGTCATTGGGAAAAGAGTGAACTGAAAGGCAGTGGGAGTGAGCTGGTGTTCCGGGGACAGGATTTTTGGTAGGGCTTGGACTAGGAAGGTGCTGTGTGGAACAGAGCAAGGGACAAAGCAAGTGCAGGCAGAAGGTATTTCACCAAGCTGAGAGATAAGCTTATTGCTGGAAGAGCAACAAGATATAGAAGGCAGGGGAGGAGAGAGGGTGGTCATAGCAGGATCAAACCCATGGTTTTGGATGTGTGGAAATGGTAGCAGACTTGCACAAAAGGTCAGAGAGGAGAAGTCAGAAGACATAATAAACACAATAGAATTCCCTTAAGGAAAAACAAACCCACACAAATATCAAAATTCCTTCATAATTTTGCCAGCTAAACAAGCTCCATGGCACCTAACTCCAAATTCCCTGTTTTGAACTGGGAAGTGTTGGGAGCCTAGACGTTGTTCAGTACTAGCAAATTGGACCAGCAATTGGCAAGTGTCCAGTAAAGGAAGGAGACAAGTGAGTCCTATGCAGGATTCCTCCCTGCTAGGCATAGGAAGGCTGAAATTCTGGCAGAAATGTTGCAATACATCATACTGAGCAGCTGAACCCACATGTACTTGTGAGAATAACCATATCTGATCAATTCCTAAGCATGTATTCAAATTGATATCTGTTATATCCTAATTAGTATGAAATCTTGAACCAGCCGTGTTCACGCTGTCAGCCTAGTGGACAAGTAGATGTGGCAGCTGTGATGTGTCTTGATTTGAAGTAAGGCTTGGCACAGTGCTGCATGGCACTCTGGTATGCGAACGCAGGAAGCAAGATCCACATAAGACTGGCACAACCAGTGGAAAAACCAGACTGAGTAATCTATCAGTAGCTCTTTGTCAAGCTGAGAGAACGATCAAGTGTGGTCATCAAAAAAATCTGTCCTGGGTCCAGTACTATTCAATATTTTCATTTGTTATTTTGACAATGGGAGGACAAGTATGCTTACAACATTTGCAGATAATACCAAGCCAGAAAGGACTGTCAGCCTTTTGGAGGATAGAATTGGAATTCATAATGGTCTTGGTAAATTGAAGAAATTATGTAAAATCCAATACGATGGAATTCAATAAAGACAAGTGGTTAGAAAAGGGAAAATTCAAATATACAAATGCTAAAGTATCCAGTTTTGCCACCATGTTATGAGAGTGATAGACAAATGGGAGAGACAACTGAGTTCTAGAAAATACAGCCTATGTAGAAAGATGAGAGGGACTGAATGGAAAAGAAAGATCTAAAATATATTAATATACACCAAGTAGGTGCAGTGAAGATACTGATCAGACATTCTCAGTATCTAACAAGGTAAGAATTGGATGGGTTGTATTGCAAGGAGAGATTTGGATTAGATTTTAAGGGAAAGCCACTTGTACGGTTAAGGAGATATCACTAGAAGAGCTACCTCAGGAGGTTATAAAATCTGAGGTTTTTAAGTACTGGTGAGATGCATGTCTGTCTATGGTGACTTTTGCACCACTCCTGACTCATGTGGAAGGTCCTTCAATTAATCTATGTTAGACAGAGACAAGAGTGTAGGAATTAATGTGTTAAAAAAAAAAAAAAAAAAAAAAAAATTTAAAAAAAAATAATTGAAGTATCTGTCGTCTTGTTCTGTAGTGCAGTTTCACCTTTGCTTTCATGCTGTTTCTCCTGGGAGACTGTCTTGCGCCTGTGGTCGTGAAATAACTTGTGCAAAACCCTGAACAACCTTATTTGGCTTAAGAGGTATTTCTGCTTTGAGCAGGCTGGACTAGTTGGCTTCAGAAGTCTCTTTCAGCCTTAGTTATTCTGTGAATCTCTTTTGAATGGCCCAAGATCTACCAAAGCTCTTCTTACAAAAACTTCTCAAAAGGTTGATCTTACTTGGGGTTGCTAGAGTAGTAGAAGACAGATAAATTGATGCTGAAGGTTTATCTCCTTTGTGTTGTATGCTAAGTTGATAGATTATAAAATATGTAACTAATTCCTTTAGGAAAACATAAAAAACCCCACTCTTTGAATATCATCAGCAGAAGCTGTATACAGTGTTTGCATAAATGGTGAGGTTCAAGTTTATTCAGAGTTGTTTAAAAGCTTTGGTAACTTTGTCAGTATAGAGAGAACAGGGCAGTGGGTAGTATGCAGAAAGCATGTTTACTTGCAGTCATAAGAAATGTGATGGCATTCACTTGGGCATGTCTGCAGCAGATCAGGCAGTGTCAATGAGGACAGCTAGATGAAAATGGTTGTACTTTGCGACCAGCTTTTTCCATTTAATAACTTGAAGCTGATCCCAAAGCAAGAACGTGTAATCTGTCGCTGCGTTGGTGGACAGCTAAGTCTCTCCCACTCAAATGTAAATACGGAGATTAGATTTATAGTAGGATATGGCACAGTACACTGCATCATGAGTCAGAGTGAGACAGTGCATGAATAGCTTCAAGGTCAAGAGACAGCACAAAATGTGTGATGGGATGATCTTTGTGCTTAGCTTATAGCCGGAGAAGCTTGAAACATTGGTGAAAATTGCTTTTGTTTCTAAAAAACTATTTTACGGAGCTGCTTGAACCAATAATGCTGTATCTCTGCTTATTGCTTAAAAAAAAATAGAAATCATTTGCCTGATGACCTGTGTATTGTGCATTCTCACAGTGACTCACTGGTCATGTAGAAGGGACCTTTACTGGGGAAACTTGCTGATTTCCTGGATAGCCTCCTGTCCTGGTTTGAGTTAGAACGGAACTAATTCTGTTCAGTGATTTTACTTTTCAGCTCAGACTCTTCTAAGTAACTGCACTGTCTGAAGTTAATGGCAGATTTTCACAGATAGTCTCTGCTTCTAAGAATGGTAATGCTCCATCTCTAGAGTGACTGCCAAGGACTGGTGTGTGCAGAAAGGCTCTTGCTTATACTTGCTCCTGTGCAGACCAAGGCCATTGCAGAATCTTGTGTGCCATGTTGGGGGTGCAGAAACTGAAAGGCTGCACCTGCAGGGAGGAGCAGACAGGACAGGTGACCCCAAACTGACCAGTGAGGGATTCCAGCCCATGTGCATCATATTCAGTATAAAGCTGAGGGATCATGACAGTCAAGCCTCTTCTTCAACAGCCAACATCTGAGGAGGACTCCATCTGTTCTGCTTTCAATCGTGATCTGTATGTTCCTGAATCCAGTTCCAGAATCCAGCTCCTGAATCTGGTTCCCATCTGCTGCTGTGTCCGGTTTGGGACTTCCCTAGTGCCTGCTCCACAGTATCAGTGGTGATATAGTTGCCATCAGGGGGGTTAGGTTCAATATTGGGTGTGTATATATATATTTAATTATAATTAATTATATTTTTATTATTTTTGTTAAAGCTGTTTTAGTTTTCTAATCCATAAGTCTCTTTTCCATATTCACTTTCTCTTCCCCTTCTGTGAGGGGAAAGGGGTTAATAGAGAACATGTGTCATTTGTCTGGCGACTGGCCCAGCACTAAGCTGTGACACCTCTAGACATCTGTGAGACTTTGGTTCATTCTTACCAGTGCACAACCATTAGCAGTTTGTTAGTATGTTGGTCCAGGTGCTTAAGATTTTGAAATTCTGAATAATGAATAGTTAAGTCATTTTCTTATGGTACAGAATGGCCTTCTGCTCATCACCACCATTGCAGTTTCCATTGGGAAGCTCCATTTTAGTTCCCTGGGGAAGTTCAGATATTGGATATCAGCCCCCAGCCTCACGCAGAACAGAATGAACACATCACTTAGTGGATTACAAACCCAGGTGTGCAGCCTCCTAACTACAAGCAAATGGGGGACTTGATGAATTCTGTTGTCTCCAGACAATGGAGTTACAGCTTCTGCATGCTGGTAGATAGCAGAGCATGAAAGAACAGTGTATCTGGGAATGGAAGCCAGGCTGTGAGGTAGAGACAGGGTGGCCCACAGGAGCACTGGAAAGCTATGTTTGTCTTATCATATGCAACCACCTGCTAGTTTCTTCTCCCCACCCCCATCTTGTTTCCTTCAAGGCAAATTATAGGTCCATGAAGACCTTTTCACACAGGGTATGACTGAAGTTCAAATCTTCTCTTTACTATGCATTGTGAGAAGGGAAACAGAAGGCAGCTTCCCTCTGTGACTTTTGTTCAAGCAATACTTTTCTCTGACCAACTGCAGATTCTTTTGCCTCTATGTGATATTTTCTGCTCCAGTTCTTCATGTAGGCTTTATTTAAGCTGTAGCAAGTGAGGTATTGCACGAGTCTATTTTCTTCTACACACAGGTGGCCTCTGAAACTATCTTCACTGTCCTTCAGTTGTGCTGCTCTAAATGTCTGTTAAGTGTGGACTGTGGAACAGGCATGCACAATGTACGCAGAAATTAAACAAAAAAAAAAGGTGAGGGGACTGTGTATTTATGTAGTATGCTGGTCCTCGTTCAGAGACTTGCAGAGCTTCTTTCATGCTGACATGCTGATGCATCCACGTGAGCATTAGCACTGTTAATCAATCCAGACTCTGAGTTCTTGACATTACAGCCTCTTTGTATTGCTTCTGCAGGCAGCTACAAGGGTCTGTCTATTGACTTCATAAATATTATGCAAAGGATTCAGCTTAAAGACAATAATAAACCACTGGGACTGGAAAACTGGGGTTTGTCTCAGCTTAAGGGCTCAAGGTTATGAGAAGGATGTTGCCATCATGGTCTGTCTCACCCATGCTGTAGCCTGCCACCTGACAGCAAAGTCTGCAGAGTGTCTGTCTCCCAGTTGTTATTGTTTGCTGTTCATTGTTCAGAATTTCAAAGTTTTAAGCATCTGGACCAACATGCTAACAAACCTCTATCATACTGTTTGCCTGTGGTAAATTGGTGGCTGGCCTGTGAAGTAGAGTGATTAGGAGAGGGATGAGCTAAACATTTTGTTGGATCTGCTGCGGGGAAGGCAATCGTGGGTAGGGAGGTATGGTAGCAAACTGGAGACTGCTATTCTTAACATCACAGGTATGTCATCGTGGGTCTGTGAATCAAAACTGTGTGCTGGATTAAAGCTGGTGCAATTTTTTCCTGTAGCAAACCCCTTTGCATTGCTTGCTTAAAGGCGTGCTTGCAATGGCTTCAAGCTGATGTGAAGGTGTTCATTGCACAAAACTGACTCCACTGTTGGATTTGCTAAGTCAGTGCGTTTTACATACCTAAAAAAAGCCTAAGGCTGTCCTTTTAGTGCACAGCCTCAAGTGTGTGGGAAACTTCAGTTCATGAACTATCTGCCCACCCTACACAGACCATGTTGTGCAGCAGCCTCCCGTTGTAACAGTGATTGCTTTCACATGCTCACATTGCTGCCTTACAGTAATAAGCAAAATATGACCTGTCTCTCAAAGACTAGGTCAAGACATGCATTGTAAACAGCTCTGACTGGAACGCAGATAAAACAGGGTTGGGTGATTTGTTTTTATTCTTTTCATGCCTGCTGAAATTGAATTGTTGTTCTAACACTTCCCGGCTGTAACAGGACAAACTTGAGAGCACTGGTTCCCAACACAACTTCTCTTGCATTTGCCCCTTTAAGTTTGAAACCAGTTTCTATGGCAAAGAGAAAAATGCTGAATGGTGAGGTGATACGGGGGGTCAGACTAGATGATCTTTCAAGGTCCCTTCCAACCCTTAACATTCTGTGATTCTGTGATATGCTACCAAAATACTGGGACTGGTGCAGGTACTTGAGCTCTCAGCCTTGCTGCTGGCTGTGCAGTCTCTGACATGTCACCTAGACTCTGCATCTGCTTTGTAAAGCTATTCAGTGAAGATACCATTTCAATGCCCAGTGTTGTCTGCTTCTTCTGTTTGTTTAGCTCTTGCATTTTAAGTTGATTCTTTCCAATATAATTCAACTTACTGTGTTCTTCCTGGCTTTATGTCTCACTGTTGTTGATTACTCAACCTGCTTACCAGCTCTGCTTGTTGATATTCACATAGTATCACAAGCTGATGGCTGCTCGAATTAATAGCAAATATATTTTTAAAAAAAATCCAACTAGATAATATTTTGTGTACTTCTCTGCTTCTATTTTGCTTCACAGAGCAACATGGAAACTGTTCCAAAGGTGAATTTGTTTGTCTCTTTCTGCTGCAATTTCCAGGCATGGTTGCAAAGAAGATGCATGAAAAAGGGAAGAAATCAAAAGAAATTAGAAATATGCAGGGCCAAAACAAGCCCCCCCAAATGCCTGGATTGAGGTGTAGCTCTATTCTTCTTCTGGCCCTGTGGTTTCTGCCATGTAAAGCCAAATTCTGCAGGACCTTTCCACAGCCTTGGCTTGAATTTTGTGTGATGTTTCAGTCTGGGTCTTGTTTTACCTCAAGCCAGTGTACCTTTACTTATAAAGAACCGTTCTAAAGCAGTTTGGTCTGTTCTTCCTCAAGCTTGGACCACACGCAAATATTTCCATATCTTGTCCTGGTTTGGTGTTTTTTGGTGTGGAAGACAGTTACTGTGTGTCAGGTGACAGAGGTGGCTGTGTGGGTTTGCGTTTGCCCACTGCTGTCACCCTGATCATAGCTCCCTCTGGGCCTTTTGAAACAACTGTCAGCTCACTGGCTGTCTCAATTCCTTGCTGCCTCTCTCCCATTGCTGCACAAGCAGTTACCAAAAATTCAGTTTGCCAAACAGGTTTACTTCCTGCCAGGTTAAACTTTAGATCCCTGGGTTGACTGGTGTCCATCTGAATGAGGGGCCATCAGCCCTGGGTCTTGCTCCAGCTGCCTCCCTTTTTCCAAGTGCAATAGTGATTGTTCTGCTTGTTCCTCACAGCCCTTTTGCCAGCCAGCATTCATTTGCTTAACCAGCCAGCACAGCTTGGCATTTGCATATGCATATCTGAGGGCCACTTATCTAATTTCACTGCTGGTCCACTCTAATCTCCTACTCTTATTTTCACTGGTGGTGAATGGAGGGAGGACAGAGAAATAATTGAAATAAAGAAAGCTGGATGATGCCGCATTTTGGCTGCTGTCAGTGTCCTGCTTGCAGGTAAAAAGCTCTTTCATAAAGCTGTGAGGTTCTCCACTTGTAAGGAAGAGGCCTGTGTGGTGGCAGAGTATGAACAGTGGGGAAAATCTCAGCTTGGTTTTTTTGATGGTGTTTTTCTCTTGCTTGTTAGGTCTGTACCACTCTACTTGACTGGTGTTTAACCTGGTAATGCATTTAACTGATACTGCAGTTCTTAAGTATTATGTGGAAACAACAGGCTGAGTGAGAGCTGTCAGACTGAGTGTACTGAATTTCAAAATGTCCGTGCAATTACTCTGGTACTTTCTCCTTATTGTGGAAATATTTTTTCATTTATTTCCCCCTCCCCCTGCTGTCAGCAAGTCCTTCAATTTATTTGTTTCTGTACCACAGGTGGACAGGTTGGATGCTCAGCTTCTCCAAGGAAGAAACTAGTTTAGAAGAAGTTGATAGTTGTACTTGTTGCCATGGGCCCCTTTCTTAGTGACTCCTCACATTTCAGTAAAGATGCTTATAGTTGTCCTTGGAAGCACAGTGGAGATACTATAATGAACATTTTACAGGTGACAAAACAAAGGGACAAAGAAAGAGTTTTCTGTCAAAGATCCCATGACAACTGTCAACTGAAATCATAAACCTGAAAGCAAGTAAAACTCCCAAACTCTTAAATGTTTCTGTTTTCATGAATTTTAAACTGATAATTTGACTTTTTGCAGCCCTGAGGGAAGTTTAGGACTTAAAGCATAAGGCTTAGGTTAAAGAGATGGGAGTTGTGCTCCTGCTTTGAGCATTATTTGTTGAAAAATGGATTATATGCAACTCTGTCTAGAACTTGCATTGGAAATACTACTTGTATTCTGTAGCTGGAGAAAAGACCTCCCACTCATCCCACACCTCATTTCCTTGTAGAAAGCCAGCATGTTACTATGTTTCTGTGGTATTTCGGGGTTCCTTTGCAATCATATTGGGCAGTATTTTGAGATCATTAAAGGGGGAGAGATGCTGAAGGGTGAGAGATACAAAGTCATGTATTTTAACTTTCACAGGGGGTGTTTTTTGTTTTGTCGCTGCCTCAGGATGACTGGCCAGAGCTCACTTTTTGGTTTAGCTGATGACAATCCAGCAATATGAGGCTTCGGCACCTTTCCTTCCTTTTTCTTCAGGGCTTGGAGGAGAGGAGGGTGATGTAGTAGTAGTACTTGGATATACTACTTCATTCAGTAGACCTGTGTTTTTACAGGTGTGGGTATGAGGAGACTCAGGAGCAAAACATGGTTGGACAGAGGTTACAGAAGTTATTCTGCACAGCTCTTAGTGATGTATCTCAGTTGTAAAGTAAAATACATTTAATAGCCCCATTGCATTGCTACTTGAGAGCAGAAGTGAACTGGTAGCTTGGTATCTTTCACCGAGGCTGGTCCAATATGAAACTTGAATGGGTTTTCTTATTAAGAATGAGTGACTTAGTGAAATTCTGCAAATTAGGAAGAAGGAAGTGTCCCAGGAGCTAGAGGCCAGAGACAGACAGCTGAGGCAGCTAGAGAGTGAGGGAGCGTGATCGGTGTGGAAGAGGGTAGGCTGTCAGCATGCTGGCCTCTGGCTTAGTACCTTGTCTAAAGTGATCTCTGGCAGGTTTTGGTGAAAAATAAACATCAAATTGATGATTCATAGCCAGAGCCTTTAAAACAGCCCACTTACCTTCAGCTGGAGTACGAGGAGAATTGTGTCCCTCTATGCTTCCCTACCCTGCTTGCAGGCAGATGTAAGGGGACTGCTGGTCCCCACTGACAACACAGAACTTCAGTCCTAACTCGTTAGGCCACTTTCTGCCTCCTCTCCACCCTCTCACTTTCTTAGCCAGCTTCCAAACTGTGGAGAGTGCTAACCCTAAAGGTCTTGCTCTTTCCAGGCTTGTGACATCTCCAGGGTTCAGGTTGTGGCTGGTTTTAATTTCATTTTGGAGAGGGACTCTGCAACTGGGCCACGCTGAGTCTTTTCTTCCTGTTCAGTTGGGGTGGAGAGGTGGTCTCTGGTAATGGTCCAGCAGATCACTTAGAGATGTTATCCATCACACAGGTAGAGAGAAAACCTGCAGGTTTTCTTACAGGGGTAAGATTTCAAAGGATGCCGAATGCGTCACTGCTAATCCTGCATTGGGCATAATGCCAGAGTCTGCCTAATGCCATTGCTGGACTGACATTTGAGCCTCCATCCTAATGGATGCCAAAGCGGATCCCTCCACCTCACAGAGCCATTAATTAGAGCTTAATGACTTTCTGAGAGAAGGGCCTCGGAAATGAGATTTAGAGAATTTCCTACTGATAATGTATGGCATGTGTACCAGCTTGGCCTGCTTTGGTCAGACTCTGAGGTCTTTTACATCAAATTACTTATTATCTAAAGTTTGCTGTGATTGAACAAAGAACTGTTTGTTTTGGTTGGTTTTGTTTGTTTTGGTTTTTTATTACTAGACTTGTAATTCAGTGTTTATTTTCAACCTATAAAACTTTGAACCCCGCATTTCCTTAGCAGAACTAGAACGGGAGCTCTCCAAAAGACATTGAGAGCAACTTTTCTTTCTTGATTTTTGAATGTATCAGTTTTCTTTCATGTATATTCATTATGATTCCTAGGCTTCAACCTCTGGCTGTGAACTGTGCTTTTGTGTTGATGGTGTGTCTGTTTTGTGAGAAGTCTGACCATGGCTGAGAGTTGGACAATTCAGTATTTTTTTTCAAGCTCTTTGTGAGGTGATTGGAAATTCTGAGGTTTGAGCAGTACCACTAACAATCAAATATATTTTTCCAGTAATTTTCTTGCAACTATCTGTGTATTCATCTACATAACGCTTTTGTCAGATCTCCATTTGGTATTGCTACAGTGTGGTTAGTATTGGCCTGCACAAGAATGGGAGGAAAAAACCCCTCTGAATTTTGACTTGTTGACACAATCATGTACTTTTGCCAGTGTCACCAGCAGTAATACTAACTTCAGAGTGATTTTTCCAAGCATTTGGGTTCAGTTAACGCAACCAAGCCTTAATGGATGCTTGGTTCCTGGAGCAAGCCTATTCAGCTTTGTTTTACTCTGGTTGGGTACACATATCTAAGGGCTGAGTACAGTAGTCTGCCTCCTAGAAGGCTATTTAGGACACATTATATGTCAGCTGCTATAGCTCTTATACCACCATCTGTTGAGACTACATAAGAATTTTGAATGTGTAAGGCTTTTTTCTTTTCTAAGCTTTAGTCCTTTTACCTGTGTTATTTTTTCCAAGCCAGGATCTTCAGTTTCATTATAAAGTGAACCAGAGCTGAAGAAAATTTCAATTATTATAGCTTTGCATGTTTTCATCATAAGATTTTTTTTTTAATGTGAAAATTAAAGTAAAGGTTTGTTTTCACATTTTTCAGACTTATATTGAGAGTAGATAGACATTTTGGAGCTGTTTTGAAAATCCAGTATAATCTTATAGTTGGAAAGACAGGTAGGAAAAGAGGAAAACCCAAATGTTTTAGTCTTCTGAAGTGCACTTTACATTATAGGTTAGCACTAAACTTAAACTCATAAAAGAAAAAGCTGTGTAGGAGCCACGGGCAATGTGTGCATGTTGGTGTGCAAGTATGAGGCAGGGGGCTGATTTACCTAGAAGCAGAATGGGAACTTTTAACTATGGGTGGGAGGAGAGGAGGATCTGGGATGCTTCTAAGGAGGTTTGCCTGTTGCAAAATCCTTGGGGAAGTACATGGAGGTGCTAGGGAGTGGTGCCTTCTGGAGCTGAACGGTTCCCAGCATATAATGCTAGGAGTCCCCCTTCTGTCCCAGAACTGCTTCATGATTGTGAAGTTCAGTTTTAATGTCAACTTTGTTTCTCTCACCCACTTATTTCTGCTTTTTTGCATGAGTTGACCTCTCATTTTTGAGCTTAGGATGCCATAAATTTACCAGTGTGACTCAGAGAATTTATGTCCCTCTAGGTGCTCTAAGGAAAAGAGGCTGGCACCCCGCAGCTCCCAGGCAAAAAGCTGCTCAGACATGACTTCATGGTGCATTTGACAGGGTGCTGTGACCAACCCACTCCAGTGATGGCCCATCACACAGCCGACTGGGGACTGAACTGGTTCAGTAAGGCCTTTGGTTCCAGGCTTAGGAAGCAAGATGGGATGTCCAGGACATTCCTTGCTCACATGCATCTTCACTGGCTATATTAATCTTTTTTTTGGCTGCCGCTTTTGGTAGCAGAGTAGCCTCACTGTTTCTTTGGGCTAGGATAACTCAGTGCTGGAATTAGAGCAGTACTTGGCTTTTGGAGGCTGAAGTGGTTCTAGGGCTGGTAGACAGTAAATTTTGATTTGGTCTATGTATTCACAATGTGAAAATCAGGAAAAGCTCAAATTTGAGATTGCAGGGCCCAGATCTATTTTGATTCAGTGAGAGCAGTAAGTGCTGTTGCTGTGCAACATTTTGTTTGGACAGTTAGAAATCAAAATCTTTCAATTATATCTTTTGGTGGAGGGGGGGGAAGGACAGATTTATTTAATGTATTATTTTAATCATGTAGGAAAATAGCAGGAAAGAAGGTATTGTAAAACCCCAAACTTTCATATGGTTTCATTTAAAGATTGTAGACTTGACCAAATTTATCTTTTCTTCTCTCTTCACTTAGGTTCAGAAAATAGGTTTTTTTATATCTGACCTCCTTTCCATAGCTCATTTTATTTTATTTTTTTTCCCAGCAATCCTTTAAAAAAGTTCAGGTTATGTTTAAAAATGAATGCCTACTATTATCCCTTTGCTGCATGATTGTAAAACTGCAGGGAAGGATGTACAATCACTTGCAAGGTTTGATGTTAAAGCGGAAATCTCTAGTACTTCAGATATTACCTGGGAATCCAGTATAATAGCTGGGCTCTGGTCTGGAGGCCGGTGCCTTGCTCTGGCAGGGTGGTTGGACTGGATGATCTTCCAAGGTCCCTTCCAACCCTTAACATTCTGTGATTCTGTGACTATGGCTGCTGTATAACTGCTTCCTTCAGGCAACATGAAATAATTTCTTTGGGGAACAGAGGACATGAAATAATTAGGCTGTGTTTCTTTGGTGTGGGGTGGGAATGGTTGGAACAGCTAACTGCATAGAGACAAGGCCTTAATTCTTGGACTTTCAGATCTGTAAAGCTCAAGAAAGCTGAAGTAGATGTCATTTTGGAGAATCATATAGGGGAGCATTCACAGGGGACAACTTGTGCAGAAAAATAAAAGTAAACAGGTTGCTGATTCCTCTTTGGAAAGGGATTGGGGAGGGGGAAGAGAAAAGTTTAGAGTAGAGGATGGCATCAGAACAAGGTGAAAGAAGGCAATTCACCAGTCAGCACTTCCCCATCTCCGGAGGCTTGCGTTTAAGCACATCCATCCAGTGCAGCTGCAGCTTCAATTTAGGAATCAGGAAATAAGCTGAGTGGCAAAGAAAGATAGGAGCTGACAGCTCTCACTGTTCAGGCTCTCACTGTTCAAGCTGTCCCCTTCGCACTGGGAGAGCAAGAAGAGGAGAGCTTTTCTCCCGCGGAAGTGTACGCCATTCACCGATGGGCATCGTTGCTTAGCCGAGAAAATGGTAGAGAGGGAGAAGGACTCGTGGAAGTGTACGGTCCCAGCTGCCTGACTGAATTAAGCACGGTGCCTGTGCAGGTTTTGCTGACTCTGTGCCTCTCCAGGATTGGGACTGGGGGGAAGATGGGATGGGAGAGCAAATGACAGGTGTGAATCTGCTGACATTTTGTTTCCAGTGGCTTTGCCATTAACAGCTAAGCTCATGCTCTCCGCTTTAACAAAACCCTTTTAGAGCCCCATTAGTGCTGCCTTTATTTTTTCTAGCCTGTTTCATATGTAATTGTGTCTTGTTTATGGAAAATCCTGAGGTGAAGTGGAAGCAATTTCTCATCATTCCAAGTGGCGGCAGAGCGGAAGCCAAATCCTGCTCTTGCCAAAGACCAGTGCATTCCTGAGCCTTCATGCCTCTTCCTTTCTACCCTTCTGTTATATTCTTGTCGGTACCAAAACCAACAGCAGCATGATGGGTGGTTTGTTTTGAAGTAACTGAAGGTGGCCTAGGGGCTCTTTCACGCCATTTTGATTTGCACTGTCTTGTGGGGCATGAGGTGAGAGAGGACACCTGTGTGTGGGCAGATCATGTCCTTCATTGTGCCACAGCAGGGTGCTGCTGCCACATCTCTGATCTTACAGCAGAGCTTTTGGCAACTCTATGTACCTGTGGCCTGAGACTCTCCCCCAGAAGCTTCTGGTCTTCTGTGATTATGTGTCAGAAGTTTTTAGTAATGACAGTGATGCCACTGTCAGCCACCAAGACTGATTACAAATTATGTTCCTTATGGGTAACAGGTAGAATGTAGAACTCAGTGACGTCTGCTTCTTGGCTTATTAGAACACGTATGTGGGCACCACCAGCTGCCTGCCTCTCTACCTATTTAGCTGTCAGCTAGTCCATGAATAATAAACAGGTGTCAGGCATTGAATGAGGCATTGAATATGCAAGCTGACTGAAGAGTAACCCCTGCCCTGATAATGCCTAGTTACAGCAGTAACAGAAGAAACGCTAGACTGAACATCTTTTTTCTTCCAATGTTACTTTTGGCCATTTAGTTGTCTTCTGATAGGTGGTGCCTATGTAACTTGTCAGTTACAAGGCTCATAAGAGGCCAAAGCAGTGGAGTCTGCTTGTCATTTGTATAGTGACAGTGGGGTGTCTGTGCTGCTTCACTGATAAATCTATACAATCCTGAAGTTTCTAAGGAGGGGTGCACAGAAATTGGCCTATTGATTAACACTGCTTTCAAATCCTAGGTGCCACAAAGCCAAACACTGGACTGAAGGAACTTTTAATTCTTCCCACGCCCCCAAATTAGAAACAGAAAAATGTTCATTTGGCTTCAATAGAATATTTCATTTACAAAAAAAAGTATTTTTATTTTAAGATAATTGTAGTAAAAGTTGGTGAAACTTGGTATGTTGTAGAATTGCCTGATAGCAGATTATTTCATATCAGCTACCTGAATTGTTCAGGTATTTTACCAGAATACGAAAGAGAGAGAGGTTTGACTTGCTCTTCTAGATCAAGGAAATCTGGATGCCAAACTACGTTCTCTTCTTCTCTACCTCTCTCCCCAGTCCTGTGTTTCTAAGTTCCTCTGAGTTACTGTTGCCATACTTCAAAACTTCGTTTGGGAGTTTCATCTTTGTGCTAATGTGATTTGTTCTGTGCAGAGACTTGCTGACCCTATCCTAGTGGCTGGTTAAAGCCAGGGTATTCTGCCTTGCTTTTGTGCTGGTCGTCTTCTTCCTTATAGATGGGTCAATGAGGAACAGTTTCCCTAGTGACTTCAGTGAAGCTAAAATCAGAGGAATGTTAATGTAAAGTGATTGAAGAAGAGTGATGGAATACCCTGCAGTTGTTAATCTGCTTAGAAAAACATAGTCCTCCCAAAGAGCCTCACCACAGCTACTCCAACATCTGCTTGTCACCCTGCTTCCTCTGCAGTCTCTTCATTTAGCCCTGTTTGCTTCATATTCTCTTGGACTTCAGGAGCACCTAAAGTAAAAGAAAAAATCTTTTTACATCTTATTAAATCTTATTGCATACTCTGTTCATACATTGTCACTTCCTGTTGCTACCTGACTTAATACCTTTCCAGTAGATCTAGCTGGGAGGCAGCTTACCCTGACAAATACCCTGATACCCATTATCAAGTTGTTAAAACTGATTGAACAAGAAACAAGGAAGTTTTTCTGTCTTTGGAGGGGAGCTCTGCAAGTGCCTCCAGGCATCACTGGAACAACTAATGATTCCCAGAGAGAAACCATGCTCAGTGGATTAAGTGTTTAGATGTATTATGAAGGGTCCTATAAAAACTATGCTAAGGATGTATAACTATTTATGTAGGTATATGTATTTGCATCAAGTATTTGAATGATAGAAGTAGTAACATCCTTTAGGCCAGTTGCCATTCTGGTGTATAAGCAAGACCATGTTACAACATACCTCACCAGAGAGATGCTAGCAGAAGAAAGCTATCACACCATGATTTTCATTTTCTTCATGTGGGCAAACTGGATGAATTATTGATGCTTGACCTTGCCTCAAACAGCTCACATTATGGAGATGTAACAGCAGCTTTTCCTGCAGGTCATGGAGAAAGAGATCAAGTAGCTTCATCCTCAAGAGATGAATTTACTGGTTCTTTCCTTTCAGATTATGTTTCTTTCCTGGTCTGAGTGAGAACAGAACTAATTCTGTTTGGTGATTTTACTTTTCAGCTCAATCTCTTTTAACTATCTGCACTTTCTGAAGTTAATGGCGTGTTTTTGCCAACAGTGTCTGTTCTAGCAGTGATAACACCCCATGTTTAGAGTTACTAGCAAGGATTGGTGTGCAGACCAAGATCACTGCTGGATCTTGTGTACCACATTGGGGGGTGCAGAAAATAAGAGGCTGCATCTGTGGGTAGGAGCAGCCAAGACAGGTGACCCTAAACTGACCAACGAGGGATTCTATCCCATGTATGTCATATTCAGTATAAAGCTCAGGAATCACAAGGGTCAAGATCTCTTCTTCAGCATCTTGCATCTGAGGTCTCTGTCCATTCCATGTTTGATCCTGATCTGTGTGTTCCTGAATGCAGTTTCAGAGTCCAGCTCCTGAATCTGGTTCCCGTCTGCTGCTGAGTCCAATCTGGGACTTCCCCAGTGCCTGCTCCACAGCATCAGTGGTGTCAACGATGTAATTGCCATTGGTGGAAGGGGATTGGATTTGACACTGGTTTTGTATATATTTCTATGCATTCCATTTTTATTATTATTATTTTCATTTTCATTGAAGCTGTTCTGGTTTCCTTTTCTAATCACTCGGTCTCTCTCCCTTATTCCCTTTCTCTTCCCCTTTGAGGAGGGAGAGAGGTTAACAGAGAGCATCTGTTACAAGTCTAGCAGGCTGCCCTGACCCTAAACTGTGACAGTTTCGCTTGCTCGATTCGTGTGGGTGTCTGGTTTGTTCTCTTTTGTCATGTACCTGTTATTCTGCGTATGATTTTGAGGGCTATCTTTACATAAAAAAACCCCAGCCTCCGTCTATTATTTATTTATTTCTTTATTTGTGAAACACAAACAAGAATGTATGAACAAGACTTCTGACTGTGCCAGAATGGATATCCCTAGGTTGGTTTTTCTGTGTGTATATGTACCCAGCTTTCCTTTGTTTTCTCTTTTTCATTTAATTTCTGCAGTCCCTTGACTTCTCATTCCACCTTGTATTCCTCCATGCCTACTTCTGGTTTGCAGTCTCCTATCAGTTTCAACTCCCATCACAGGTTCCCCTGCTCTTGAAAGACACTCTTTCTGCTCCCCGTCTCCCCTGATTTTAACTTAAAATGAACTCTCTCCCAAATAATTTTATCTTAATCTCTTGATTAGTTGTTGGGTTTTTTGGTTTTTGTTTTTGTTTGTTTTTTTTTTAAATGGCTTTACTATGGATTTATGTTCTATTTGCTTGAAGTGTTTGTTTTTAGTCTGTAATCCTATTCAAGGTGGAAAATATGTCTGCATTTATAACCCGCTGTAAATCCACAGTGCTATGTGTACTTCATTTTAAGAATTACTCAAAATAATCCATAGATTGAATAAAGGAAAGCAGCACAACTTCTGGGGTAAATGAGCAGAAGAAAAGGGACAAAACTTAGAACCTTCGTGCTTCTTTGTCTTTCATTTATGTTCCTTGGAAGTTTAGATTCATACAAGAGTTGTGCAAGAGAAGGTTTCAGATTACATTGATGTGCTGGTGTAAAAGCAAAAGGTGTCTCTGAAGGCTTCTTTTGCTGTCTTGTCACCTTTACTAATTCATCACATAGCAGTTGCAAGGGATGGATCAGGGTAAGAAGGGACCAAGACACTTGATCTCATTGGTGAATGTTACTCCTTCAGTTGTAGTCCTCAGTCTCCCTAAGAATTCCCTACTCTTGGCAGCATACAGTGCATGACAAAAGTTTTCATAGCTGAAAATCTGCGGCATAAGATGGTTTATTTAGAATTTGGATTCTACCGTACTTCCCATTTAAAGTGCCTTTTTTGTGTTGTGGCCTCTTGTACTTTGGGTAACCTATTAGCACTACCTGTCTGTTCCCCCAAAATCAGATAGAAGAGGCTTGTGATTGTCATGGACCTATTCTGGATGTCAACTCAAAATGAAAAGTGAAAGCCTGATAGCCTGTTAATGATCCCCTGGGATGTCCATTTATTCTGTGCATCATTTTCTAGTCCTTAAACACTTGGAATATCACAGAACAAGTCTTGAATGTGTCACTGGCACCACTCAGAGAGGGTGCAGCAAGAGATGGTTCTGACAAGTACTGTGGCACTCGCAGCCTTGTTATTGTGACCTAATCCCATGATAACATAAATCATTTTAATGGAGATGTCATCTGCAGTTTAAGTCCTCACCATCCAGTCTGCCCCATCATTATATCCACCAAGTACAGCAACATAACTCAATGATACTGGTAAAATTACACCAACAAAAAAAGTGATTGAAATGTTGCTCTTGGTTTCTACTTTTATGTATGGTGTATTCACTTCCTGCAGCACAGATATCAAGCAGAAGAGGATATTGAGGGTAGAGGTGCTGATGTTAAAAAGCAATTCACTTTCCCTGGCCAAAGAGTAATGGTTTCCTTTTCTTAGGGTCTTTTACTGTAACTGAAGGACAGAATTTCAGATGTATGGGGTCGTAAAATGTGAAAACTATATGAAAACGCTGGATACTACTACTTTTCTTTAAGGAATCCCTTTTTTTTTTTTTTTTTTTTTTGTTTTCCCCCTTGCTTTGCTAAATCTCCCACCACCGTGGAAATCAGCAAATACAAAAAGCTGAGTGATTATGCAACAGTGTTGCACTTAAGGTCTCAAAAAAATAAAATAAATGAAACTAAGATATGCATCAGATGAAAGTAGCTAATGTTTGTAATATTGGATGTGCAGCTAAGAGTTGAGGACAAAGTCATACTGGAGGATCTCTGCAGACAAAGAGAAGAGAGGTAGTTTAAAGAAAATAAAAAGCAGAATTCCCCTGACCTGTGGCAGAATGAGATTCTTTCTTTTTCTATGTATATTTATGAGGTGAGTTTTTAAGAAGCTGTTCCTTTTAAGGCAAGAGGGATGCTGTACTTTGATCAGGGAAACAGGCAGAAGAGAATTGTTCAGCAACAAAGCAAGCAGAGATATATTAATTCTTGACTAATAAACTTCCCTCTCTGAAAATAAATTGAAGTTCAGTTTAACTTTATGTTTGTCATGTGTCCAGGGAGCTCTTAGTCCCCGGTTTCTGATGACTGTCAGTCTCATAGGTAGCCTCAGCACTGCTGCTGGGGACTGAATGAGCCTCATGCACAACGTCCCTTGCCCTCAGTTCCTGCAGCTCTTTCCTTTGGTGAGGACTGAGACATTAGCTTTCTCTGATGTCCACTTCTACAGTAGGCATGCATTTCTCAGGAACATCTTACAGGCTAGTGATGTGCTGGATGGAGTAATGATGTGCTGGATGGATTGGAGTACTGCATCCAGCTCTGGAGCCCTCAACACAGGAAAGACATGGACCTGATGGAGTGGGTCCAGAGGAGGCCACAAAGATGATCAGAGGGCTGGAACACCTCTCCTATGAGGACAGGCTGAGGGAGCTGGGGTTGTTCAGCCTGG
>WUAM01000186.1:1076779-1161782 GCA_024336885.1 Actenoides hombroni
TTTTTTCTTTTTTTTCTGTGTTTTTTTTTTTTTTTTTTGGTAGCCAAAAGTCTGGAAGCTTCTTATTTGAGCCAGGACTCAAAGCCCTAAGGGATTCTGCTCTAACTTGAGGTCCCAGGGCCCAAATTCCTGGGTCTTGGCTTCAAATATGAGCTTTGATTTGAAACTAAGAAAGAAGGTAGGAAACTAACTGAAGGATTAATGATGTTTCCCATGTCCATAACGTGATGCATTTTAAGCCCACAAAGATGGAAAACCATTATGTGTTTTTAGTATATTTTTCAGTGCCTGTTGATGTTGATCTGTTAAATCCCCCATAAGCTACACTAACCACAGCCCTCTTTTTCAGAATCTTCTTTGAGACTGTTACCATAATCTCACTGGAGTCTTACATGGTTGTACTTGCTCACTTTGCATTTGCCACAATAATTAATTAAAAGAAATGGTCCTAAAGCAAACTCCGTGGTTTGGGGGTTACCCCATGGATCGTAGGAAAGGGCACAGGCTGCAGTGCCTGTGTGTCACTGAGGCAAAGCTGTCAGCGTAGCTCTCTTTGGAAGCAGGTGTGTTTTCAAACCTGAGGCTTGAAAACAAACCAGTTTAGGCTCTCTAAACAGATTTCCCTTGTTCTTTTTATTGTGCTACTGTATTCTTTTATGCCTATTCCGAGTGTGATTAGAAGTGATAAATGTTTTCTGTGGGACTGAGGCACAAGCTCATTTCTCTGTACTCTGAATGTTGCAGAAAGGGAATCTGGAGGGTGAAAAGGGGAATGTTGTCAAGGGACCATTTCCAGCACTATTGATTGGCTTTAACACCAAACCTTTCAGAAGAAACATTGTACACTTGGTGTGAAAAATTTAAAAGCTTGGCCTGGTTTTTTTTTGTTGTTTGGTTTGTTTTGGGGGGTGTGTGGGTGTGTGTGTGTGTGTTAAATAGGCTATAAACTCCTGTTGATTCCCTAGTGAAATTTCTTGAGAGTGCCTGCACTATCACAAGTTACTTTGTAGGCTAACAAAAACATACAAGACTGTTTTTTACATCTGTGCACTTGAACGTTAACTTTTTTAAATTATGCTGATTACTAACGTATTGAATGATGAAAGTTTTCCATATCCTTTCTCAGGCCTGTTCCCCACTCCCTCATTTTTTTAAATTGCTTCTAGTTCATTTCCTCTTGTTTCATTAGTTAAAGTGACTTTATTTTTCAGCAAATATTTTATTCAACAGGGAATATGGCTTGCCATAAATATCAACTCAACACGCTAATTATATTTGGTCCATTAAAAAAGATTTTAAAAAAAAAAAAAGGTTGGACAGGTCATAAACATAAAAATAAAAAGTTAAGCCAGGTAGTCTGGGAGAAGAAAGAGGTGCTGGAGGTGGTGGTATTGTCTCTCTCCCAGCTTTTGAGATGTTGGAGACCTGAGTTCAAATCTTTTATCTGCCTTTGAAAGTGTGACTCTACATCTCTCACGCTAGTGTTGTGGCAACCAAACTACGTAATATTTGACTTTGTTTCTCTCATTGTTTCTCTGATAATGTTACTGGGAGGATGTAACTGTTGCATCCTCCTCCCAGGCTCTGTGGCTGTTTCTGAGGGTAACACAAAGCACACAAGGAGTTAAGGGATGCCTAAAATAGAAACAAAACACTTTGGAAGCTAGTTGCACAAAATGTTTTATTCTTTATAAAACAAAGAATGCTTAAGTTCAGTGCTATCCAGAACCAATGATCTGATGAGAAGTGAGGAGGAGTGGAGGGATATCTGTTTGAACAAAGCTGATTTACTATAGTGCTCCCTTAGAACCACTCTCCTGTGTATGTCTGTGTTACTGTGCTCTGGTTTTGACCCCCATGTGATCTCTGGAAAAACTTGTTTCTAGACTGGAACCTCAGAGCTGTAGTCCATCCTCCTGGATTGCTAGCTCTAGGCACCAAACCCAGATACTTCTGCAGTGTGGGAAAATGTAGATACCTTCATATCAATTCTGTAGCTTTGAAAAGCCCTCGCTTTATCAGAAGGGTGCATTTGTGAACTTGTTACACCTGAATATCCCATTGAAAGAGAGACAGTCTTTGCCAAGAAAGTTCCTTCACACGCTGCTGGCTTGTTAGTCTCCAGTGGTGTTGGAATCATATCTGTCACAGGTCAGCCTCTTAGATGTAAAGTCAAGTGGCCTGATCATAAAAACAGGTTTTCCAGAGAGGTGTCCACTACTTCTTGGTGTAGGCGAAGTTGGAGATGTCACAAGTTGAACATTTCTCACAGCACTTGGCATTTTTTTTCTAAGTGCAAAAGCACATGAAAAGAAAATTAGCCTATTTGCAATGATTAATGGAACTTGTCAGAACCACTACAAATGTTTTGTTTAGTATTTGGGTGAATAAACAGCTTAGGTTCTTACTACAGCCAAGCATTTCTTAAACAGTGAGCCTAATGATTTGGGGAGATTATTGTCTTCCTCTGGTTCAATGGTGAGAAATTAAGAGAAAGATGGAGATAGTGGAGAGGTAAAAAAACCCCAAACAACACAGTAATTTTTTTCTCCCTTGCTGGATAAGACTAAGTTGGATTCAGCTAAAGTAGAACCATCTGGTATATGCTAAACATTCAGAACATGTGGTTATAGTTTTGAGCATTAAGGGGAAAATGACCAAGAATAAATGACCAGATCACCTTTCTCACCTAAAAACAATGCCTATAAACTTTGCACTCCTGGTATAAAAACCTCAAACCCCAAAATATTTCCCTAAGCATAAGTTTTACTCTACTAGAAAATTATGAAAGACTAAAAATCTGACTGGAGATTTCTGTCTTTCCTGTTACCGCTGCTTTGGCACAGGATCCATGGCAGTAATGATGGGCTGGAGCTCTGTGCCCAAACCAAATTAGAGATGGAATTGGAAGGTCTCTATTTCTGTGTTCTCTTCACTGTCCTTTTGTCAACTGTTTTTTGAGCTGGGAAAAGTTTCTTATGATCTCTGTGTGATTTTGTGCCTGTCTATCTAAATGCATTAAAACTATGTACCCCTTGTACTTTTTCTAATAGTGCAAAGCTTCCATGAAGCATAAAATTTAATAATTTGGAAAGAATATACTTATGCTGCATTGTACCCATTGCATGGGTTGTTTGGTGTACTCCTGCAAGAGAACTTCTTCCCCTCTGCCTCTACTGATGTGAAACAAAACATCTCACAGCCTAATTGCTTCCCTTTGCTTCTCACAAAACCCACTCACAAGAAGAAAAGGAAGGCAGATCTGGTACATCTCTGCTGGGATTTTTTTGTCAGATATAGAGAAATTATATCGGAGAGAAATTCAGTCTGAGGAAGCCCAGGGGCATGAGGAGTAAAAACTGCAATGGGATTTTGTACAAACTTGTAATATAACCTTGATTTGCCTCCTTTGATTTATTTACTTAGAGACAAAACTACCACCACCAGCCTGAAAATGGAGTGGCTATTAGGAGTTCAAATTCTGGAGATTCATTCAAAGTGATAAGTGAGATTTGGATGCTATTATTGCAAGAGCTGTTGCAAAAGATGTGAGACTATAATGTGGGAAAAGAAAAGCTTATAGATGTAGAAGCTATGGAAGAAGCTGGGGATGAAATATAGCCAGCTGTTGAAGAAAGTTTTTGGGGACCATGAAGTAATTAGGTCTATGGGGACAGAAGCCTTGTACCAAGTTCAGTTTCAGAAGAGAGGCTGTGGTATGAATAAACCTGTACAGTAAGGGTAGTCTGCATAAAGCAAGATGCCATCCATCCTAAACATGCATTTAAACATCTTAATAAAGGGAATTGTTTGTCTGCAACAACAAGGAACCTGGTTTTTGCATGCTGAATCATAGAATTTGCTTCTGTAGTTCTGTAAATGTTATCCACTGTGGTATCATTCTATAATAAATTTTAAAGGATTACAGGAATATCTATAGTCTTATGCAGTGAAGCATAAAGAATCTTCAGAGGTGCTGAAGCTTGGAATTTCTGCACTGTCTTCTGCACTGAGTCTGTGTCCTCTCCCTTGTCTTTGTTACTTGACCAAGCTGATAGCACATAGTATTTTTTTGCAGCTTTCTTCTTCAGAGATGACTTTTGAGCTGGTCTTCAGTGGCTATGTCGACAGGTAGCAGGTGAGTGACCCCTCAGATTGTTGTAGCTTCAAATGCTTTAACTTGCAGCTGGATGTACAAGAGATCATTTGGCACTGCTTGAGAGGTGTGGATTTGCTACACGTTCAGGTGCCATGGCCATAGATGCCCTCTCTGTAGAAAATACTTTTTTTTTTTTGTCTGTATTCCTTGCCTGCCACCATTCACTGTGGAGCAGTGTCTTCTGGACAAACTAAAGTATCAGGAGGGTCTGGCCTTTGTAAGTGATTGCCTAAGCGGTGCTGATTAATTAATTGGCCTGCAATAGTTAAGTACCTTCTAACTTTTGTATCTAAACCACTGCCATTTGCATGTGACAAAGTCATCAAGAAGTTACAGGGTGTGAGTGCACGGTACTTGTGATCAAAATTCCAAAGAATCATAGAAGGGTAGGGGTTGGAAGGGATCTCTGGAGGTCATCAAGTCCAACCTCCCTGCCGATGCAGGAACGCATAGGGCAGGCCACACAGGAACAGATCCAGGTGGGTCTTGAAAGTCTCTAGAGAAGGAAGCTATAATCCCAAGCATTTGGGGAAGCACTTAACCCAGAGTATATTATACCATCGAGAGGAAATATTATTTAAGCAGATAAATATAATTTCTGAGGATGTTTCCCAACCACTAGTGCCTTTCCTAGTTTTTGAAGCAGGCAGCACTGTGGGTTTTTTATTAACCTGACTTACCTACACTAGAGGGGTTTTGGAGCTAAAACTATTGTTTGTTGTTCCTCTGCATGAATGATGGTCTGCTGTTTCCTGCTAATCAGATGATCACCTTTAGTAAGCAATATGAGTGCATGTGTAAAGTGAAGCCAAGCTTGCAATACAGACCCCTGTAATGTCTGTGAGTATGCAGAAAGTTGCTTTTTAAAAGATGATATAGGAGCAGGCATTGCTTTGCAAGAGGTGGGGTGGTGCTGTATGGGCTCACGTTCTTTTGGTCCTCGAAGGAGAACTCACAGTAACTGTATTATAAAGTCAGGATTATGCAAATATGAACAATTATTTTTGTTGGCTATAGCCGGAATCTATGCCAAAGCATGTCTTGTGCAAGGCATCTTGCTCTCTGAGGAGGCAGACCTGTTGATTATTTGACTCTTGGCCAAATGATTTCTTGCTTTTTATTCACAGCTTTTGAGAAAAAGAGTGTGGCTGATTATTCTGTGCAAAGCACAAACCATCCTTAAACATGTTTCCTACAATATATCTGAAAATGAAGTTGAACAGAAAATCATGAAAAAACAGAAGTTACAACAGAAGTTGGCCTTATGGCCAGCTACGTTTTCTTTTTGACACTTAAGTCTTTTCCTGGCATGATGGAAAATTCTGGAATTTATTTAATGAGCCTGAGCATCTCATTTTGGTAAAATAAGCATGTAAAATATAAACATATGTCACTATGTTCACCAAGCACTTGAAATATAAGAGTAATTACTGGCATCTCTTATAATTCAGGAGAGATGCCAGGTTGTTCTAATGACTTACCATAAGAATGTTACAATAATCTGTACTAATAACCAATTTTCATGCATTTTCAGGTTTCCCCACTGCTTTAGGAGAGATATACAGGCAAGGTCATTATCTCTGAAAACTGGAGGCCTATCATGGCTATCAAAACCAGTCAGTGTTTATAGCTCACAGGAAGAATGCTGGCAATTAGCTTTTGACAGAATGTAAAGCTGCTACAGTACAGAATTGTCATGGAGAAGAAGGTAAGTCTCTGAAAGTTTCCACTGACCGAATTGTGCATGTAAACAAAGACAGATAAATTGACTGTCAGTCATTTATATTGCATTCCAATCTTTACTTTTATATCTCTCTTCAAGCAAGCCTATCTTGTGTTATGCACAACTGAAGTCAAGGATTGGGACCCACAGGGAATGTATGCTCACATAAGGCAGATTCCCCCAACCAGAGTAACAGGTGCACGAGGGGGTCTCTAACGGAGCATTAAGCTTTGGGAAAACTTTAACATCACCAAAGTAAGGATCAGATGAAGAAAGATTTAGGGTTTTAGTCTTGAAACTGAGTACCTTACTCTTTCTTGGTAGCATATTTAGCGTAGAGTCATATCATACAGCCTGTAGTTTCCTGGGGATTCAGCCTGTATTTTACTAGCTACATATAAAGAAACTGTCTGCTGCTATAATGTTGTTCCTCATCAAATGGAAAATAAGTGTCCTTAGTGGCCATGAGAACAGCTATCCTCCATCAGATTGAAGTTCTGTATCATTCAGTGTAACGTCAATGAAACATGGACAGTTCTGTAACAACTGACCCCTGAAATTCTGGTGCAACTCAGTGTAGTGTCTCATACAAGAGAAGCTGCACCACATCTGTGTGGGTGTTCCTGGCCTTCACTTATGTAGCCTAGACTTTTTCCCCCTCTGATTATCACAGCATTTCTTGGTGTCTGCCTGGCCACTTTTACCTCTGTGAACCAAACTATTTCAACCTACCTGTGTTTACTGTATGAAACATGGACAGATGGAGCAGCAGCGACTGTTACTGGTTTTGGCTGCTTTCCTTAGCTTGAAATTATCATGCTACCCTGCTTCACTTCATTCTATAGAACATTTCTTTAATCTGTTTCTCTATATGCACTTTATGCTGGTATAGCACAGTGTCTACGTGTCATGGATTTTTCTGCAGTTCTTAAAAGTCTTCACACTTTTAACCCACAATATTCTGTTTGGGTTATTTTGAAGTGTAGTCAGGGTTGCAGGTGCCACTGTATTTGGATGGAATCATCAAAGACCAGATGTAAACTATTATGACGTTTGTTGGTGCAGCAATATCAGTTAGTAGTAGCTGAAGACATTACACTGTGCTTATTTGAGAGTGGGCTTTAATTTGTGAAAAATAATGAATAGCCATCTGTGAAGAAGGAATAATGTCATGAGGAAAATGTAGAGTTCTCTTCCAAGCTGCTTCTAGCTAGAAATTAGGTGTCCCCCTCCAAAGAAAGACCAGTAGGAATTTTTGGTGTCTAAATCCTTCTAGGCCAGTATGAAACCAGCAGAGGTTTTGCTTAAATTTTGTCTTATGACAGGGGAGACTTGAGAAGATAAATAGACTCATTCTTGCCAAGTGTTCTGCACTCCCTCGGTGCAAAGCACCAAAACCAAGATAGATGATAGAAAGTTATTTTGTTAGTAATAATGTAAGGATTTGTTTAAAATATTTCAGAAGGAAAAGGAAGGAATGTGGAAGAGGCTAGGAAATACGTATTGGGGAGAATAGTGGTAAAAGCTTAAGAAGAACAAGGAGATAAAAAGCTATTAAAAAAAAATGTCAAAAGGGAAGGGGGAGGAAGAATCTGTACAGCAGGTAACACAGCAGAAGCCTAGGGTTCCTCAACACTGTGGCAAAAAGCAAGGGGAGGAAAAGTACACGAGAGAGAAACTAAACATCCTTTTAATTGTAAAGCTTCAAGAAGAAATTCATAAGACTCTGATCTATCTGGGTTACGAACCTCTACCTCAAATAGAACAAAAGTAATCCAAGCATCAGTTCTTGGAATTAGAAAGAACATGGCAGGCAGTTCTCATTATCAAAGTGTCTTGAGACTTGCCCAAGACTATGAGAAGTTGAAGTAGTTCTACAGTTATCAAGACTCTTGTTAGTTTGAAGATACTTAGTGTGGCAACATTTTCAGTGCTGAAGATCGCAACATTCCAAAATCAAAGGCAAAGGCTGTCAGCCTTTACTCAGTGACATCAGTTCATAAGATTGTGATAAGAATTAAATAATAAAATACAGGAAGAAGGGAAATACAATGAGTAGAGGCACTGGGAGTGAAAATAAAGAAGGCGCAACAAAAGTGGCAGCAACTAGGTTCTGTGGGATTCCTTTCATCATGGTGTAGACCATATCCAACTCATTTCATGGATTGATCATTTCTGTTAGGGCACTAGACTTTCTGAGCTAATTAACTAAAAACATGTTACATGCAATAGAAAAGATCGGACTGGATAAATCCTTGGCAAATATCTCCCTCTTGGGATTACTTTTTGTTTGTTTGTTTTTCAAAAAATAGTATTTGAATTAACTCTTTCCCCTGCCCTCTATAAAATTAAGTACTTTACATGTCAGTGGGATAATAGCAGTTTTGCTTGCATTCATGGAATTTGGAATAATCTTGCCCAGTGATATTTTGAGACTTACTGTTTCTATCAGTTAGAAAGGGAAAGCAACCTTCTAATATTGCAAATCCATTTTATTCACTGTTGCTTACCTGCTTATATAGCCTAGATACTTAGCTGAGCCCAAGGAGGTCTCGGGAAGCCAAGACCACAGACAGCAAGATCGAAGACCATCAGTGCAAGGGATTAATTCTCAGTGTAGATGACAGCATTTTCATGACCATATCGAACTGTGAAGGTCACCAGAAACCTCTAAAGCCTTTCTAGTGCCCCATGTGATTGTTGTAGTTAAAGCAGACAGTTTAGGAACCAAAAGGCAACTCAGTGTTACAAAAGGTGTGAGAGAGTGTACACTGATAAAAATCAGTTGTTTTAAAGGTGACACTATGACAGAATCAATTGTAAAGCTGTACTTTCAACTGTAAAAATAGCCCTGTGTCCAGGCTTATTTTATGGAAATTCTGTAAGAGATGAGTTGTATTTTCTGTACTCATGTGTGTCTGTCTGTAGGTGTATACACACACACATATATATATTTTATTTTTTTTTTTTAATTTTTTTTCCCTTGGAGGGGATGCAAACAGCTCAAAGGATTAGTATAGAAGATAGCTTTGCACTTGAAGAGTGACTGAGATTGTTGACATCTGATGTCTGCTCAGTGCAGACAGATGCACATTTTTCCATCCTTTAACCTGTCCCAGGAGATGAACAGGACACATCATGCAATGACATGACTGGATAGGAATTTATTCCCTGCTCCTAAATGTGTGTATTTTCCTGTATTTAATTTTACGTTGCAGAGCTGTGCCTTGCATTTAGAATGGAAAGTGTGAAACACATCTATGACTGATAAAAACCACAGTAACAACACGATATATTACAAAAGACTACTGACTTACAGAGTAGGCAGACAGGCCAGTGGTTGGACAGACCTAGAGATTAACCCTTGCCAGTAACTCTTAACAGTGTGCCTTATTATCACAAGAGTCAACAAGCTGTAAGATGCTAGTATGGTTTGAGCATGTCTAGCAAGGAAAATAATTTTCCAGACCTAGCATCTGTTGAGAGCTCTCTCTCCAAGGCTACCAATCCAACACCCTTCAGTCTGAGATCTGGCAAAAGATGGAAGACATCTAAAGAATCCTTCCATCAACTGAGAGTAGCAGCATCTGAAGAGTTGATTTTCATTGCTTGCATGTTCTAAGGCCTAAATTCTATTGATACTAAAGGGACCACTTTGCTAAACGGTCATCTCTGCCTAGGTGTTTAAATGTCTTTAAAACTTGGTTGTTCACCTCTCTGTTCTTCAGATTCCTCTTTCTTCTAAGGAACAAGAAAGAACAATAAGCACTTTTCTACCACACATTTAAACACCAAAGTTCTTGAGGACTATAAATATATTTTGCTGTTGGTGGAATGAGGAGGAAAACAAAGGCAAAACTAAAATATTTTTAAGGACCCTGTCCAGAAAATAAATCTTTTAAAATGCCTGTTTTTATGTCTATGCAGAGAGTGGGCTCTATGATGTCATTATGATGAATGAGGAGTCTGAGTAGAAACTGTTGTTACGATGGCCCAGAGAGGTGGTAGAAGCCCCATCCCCGGAAGTTTTTAAGACCAGGCTGGATGGGGCTCTGAGCAACCTGCTCTAGTGGGACATGTCCCTGCCCATGGCAGGGGAGTTGGAACTAGATGATCTTTAAGGTCCCTTCCAACCCTGACAATGCACCTGTCATTTTATTAATCACCCATAGAATCATAGAAAAAGGTGCATTAACAAACTTCAGAGGAAAAAGCTTTTAAGGCCTGAGAGGAAAGTGTGTGTATTACCAAAGCTGCTGAAACAACTTGGTTGAGGCAGAAGGTTCTAGAGATCTCCAGGAGTCATCTCAAAGGCATTCATTCTTTGAAGTCTTAATAGTAATAGCCAGGCATCATTTATAGACATTTTGCTGTAGCTCAAGAGGTAGGAGTGACAAGGAACAGGCAAAGGCATAACTGATTCTTGCCCTCACTGCTTTCTTCTGGGCTCTGTGTAGATCCTCAGCAAAGTGAGCTGTGAATATTGGTCATGTGCCACATCTGTCTCTTGGCACAACTGTGCACATAATGACATTGCAGCAGGTTGAGTATTAATGACACAATTACAAATAGTGAGCCACACACCTAAGAATGAAGTGGTTTGTTGCCTCCTCAGCCCAAAAATGAGATGCCAGAAGAATTTCTGGAGGAGTTCAGATGTGACAGAGATTAATAGCTATTCTTTAAGATTTCAGTATCAGCCTTGATTTCTTGGAACGTTGCACAATTACAAGCTGCTTAGCCACATGACCAGTTCAAAACAGCAAGTCTTTGAAATCCTTTCTCTCTCCCACCCCTTTTCACTGACATCAATCGTCCCTGATCACCAGAAGCAAGTGAGAACAGCTTTTCTTTGGACCCTTGGATAAGGGTCAGTCACATGCACAGCTTTTTTTTTTTTTTAGGCACGAGAGGCAGACTGGCAAGTAGAGTCTCTCAGAGGGAGAGAGAGAGAAACTTTCTATTGTCCACCCCCAGGCTGGGCTCTTGCACCCTTGGGACCTCAGTTTTACATGGTGCCATGAAAGCAGGCATGCCACTACTTTATGTCTGCATTACTGCACATACTTTGCTAATGATATTCTCACTGAGAAAGTCTGAACTGATAATGTTTGTTTTGATCAGCTGCTTAGAAATTTTTTCTGTTACCCATGTGTGAATAAGCAGAATTTTGTAGGCTTTTCAGTATAGAAGCTGAGTCTCGTACGTGTTGTTAGACCTAAAGGAATAGATTGAGATGAAAAACTGTGGGCTTTAATGAGACGTTTGAGGGGCTTAAAAGTCTTAGTTGGCAGAGTGTTGAAAGATAAGGGACCGACAGGATTTTTTTTTTAGTGGAAATAATGAGCACTAAAGGAAAGACAGTGCTTTACTGTGAGGAATATTTAAAGGAAATAAAGTGATAGGACAAGAGGAAATGGCCCCAAGCGGTGCCAGGGTAGGTTTACATTGGACATTAGGAAAAATTTCTTCACCAAAAGGGTTGTCAGGCACTGGAACAGGCTGCCTAGGGAAGTGGTGGAGTCACCATCCCTGGAGGTATTTCAAATATGTGTAGATGTGGTGCTGAGGGACATAGTTTAGTGGTGGGCTTGGCAGTGCTGGGTTAATGGTTAGACTCTATGACCTTAAGGTCTTTTCCAACCTGAATGATTCTATGATACTTTGAAATACAAATTCCTATAGCATAGCACTTATTTTTCAGGTTTTTTATTTTTATTGCCTTAAGGTATAAATACTGAACTATGCATTCAATTGTAATTCTGAATTTAATCTTTAAAATGGGAAATATCATCTTAAAAAATATTGTTCTATCTCCTAATCATCCACCTGTGACATCACAAACCCATGCACATGTCAGAGGCCTTCTCCTGCCCCATCTTACTGGCATCACTGAGGCATGGTGGGATGGCTTCTGTGTCTGGAGCATAGGAATAGATGGCTACAAGCTCTTCAGGAAACACAGGCAAGGGTGAAGAGGAGGGGGTGTCGCTCTCTATTTCAATGACCATCTGGAGTTCATGGAGCTTGGCCTGGGGATGGATGAGGAGCTGACAGAGAGCTGATGGGTCAGGGCTAAATGAAAGGTAGGGGAAGGTGATATCACAGTGGGGGTCTGCTACAGGCCACCTGACCAGGAAGAATAAGCAGATGAGGCCCTCTATAGACAGATTGGAGCAGATTCGCATTCACAAGTCCTGGTCCTCATGGGGGATTTCAATCAGCCAGACATATGTTGGAAGGGTGGTACAACAGGGCACCAGCAATCCAGGAGGTTCCTGGAATGCACCAATGACAACTTCCTTCTCCAGGTGATAGAGGAACCAATGAGAAGAGGTGCTATGCTGGACCTTCTCCTCATCCACAAGGAGGGTCTGGTGGCTAATTTGAAGCTCAAGGGCAGCCTTGGCTGCAGTCACCACAAAATGGTGGAATTCAAGATCCTCAGGGCATCAAGGAGGGTGCACAGCAAGCTCACCACCCAGGACTTCAGGAGAGCAGACTTTGACCTCTTCAGGGATCTGCTTGGTGGAGTACTATGGGATGAAGCCCTGAAGGGGAGAGGGGCCCAAGAAAACTGGTCAGTATTCAGAGACCACGTCCTGCAAGCCCAGGAGCAGTTTATCCCAAAAAAGAGGAAGACAGGCAAGAAGGCAAGGAGGCTTGCATGGATGAACGAGGAGCTTGTGGACACATTTAAAGGCAAAAAGAGAATCTACAGACAGTGGAAGCAAGGACAGGTAGCCTGAGAGGACTACAAACAAGTTGTCCAAGCAGCCAGGGATCACCAGACCTCCATGACTTCTCAGATATAATGGGAAGTGGCTTTGCAACTTTGTCCACTAGTTCCTTCAGGCCCTGTAGACATGAACAAATCTCTTGCTTCTCTCACTTGTTCCTCATGCTCTTTGCATTTGCATAGAGGCATTTAAGTGAGGCCCTATCAAAACTGACTTCCTGGCTAGAATGTTTACTGGCTGGAATCCATTCTCTTGCACCTCATGTGCTCTCTTGCTGGCCTGTGATCCCTCTTTAGGGCCAGGACATCTATGTCTAGCACTGGCTTCAAAGTGGGATGAATTCAGATGCCCTCCCCTGGCAACTCTAAAGACCTTCTTATTAAATTGGCAAGCCTGTGGCCAAAGATGTTCTCCCCTTCTCTGACAGATGGACCCCAACAGTCCCCAGGAAACTGTGTTTCTCAAAGTGAATCTCGTGGTCCAAGTAGCTGATTCCCTGGCTGAAACACCAGTCCCATGGGCATTTATTGATTTTCACAATTCGGTCAGCCTTTTCAAGCCCTTTCCCTTTGACCAGGAGGATTGATGAAAAGACTACCTAGGCCCTTGAGCACTTTACCACTGCTCCTAGGACTCTGTAATCCCTCTTGATACTCTTGAGCTTGCTTCTGGCTGTATCACTGGTGCCAAGGTGTAACAGAAGCAACAGATGGTGGGATGTACTGGATTTGGAAGTGTCTCTGTGACATCCTTGATACAAGTCCCTGATAAGCAGCAGACCTCTATCTAGACATAATGGGTCAAATTGGCAAATGGTGCCTCTGTACCCCTCAGAAGAGAGTCACCCACTACTATCACCCATCTCTTTTTCTTGGCGGCGCTTGTTATTATAATGGGAACTGATCAAGCTGCCTTCATCAGCTCTGAGGTGTTACCTGGTTCAACGGTTTTTACCTCCTCAGTCTGCAGAGCCATGAAGCAGTTCTGCAGGGGCACTTCAGGCTTTGGGGAGGTTTCATCCTCCAGCTCCACTTGTAACAGGTCATTGGGTTTGGTCAGCCTTGAGAAAGGAAGACTTAGGGGAGACCTCATCATCATGTTCCAGTATTTAAAGAATGGCTACAAAGGAGGTGGAGGCTCCCTTTTTAAAAGGAGTCACATGGAAAAGACAAGGGGTAATGGCTACAAGTTAGTTCTAGGGAGTTTCCGATTGGACACAAGAGGAAAATTTTTCACAGTGAGAACAATCAGCCAATGGAATAATCTCCCCAGGGAAGTGGTGGATTCCCCAACATTAGACACTTTCAAGATTTGTCTGAACAGGATGCTGGACCATTTTATCTAGGTCATGCTTTTGACAAGAAAGATTGGACCAGATGATCCTTGAGGTATCTTCCAGCCTGGTATTTTATGATTCACTTACCTGCTTAAGCAGTAACATATGGAGTCAATTCAAGAATACCCAAGGCTGGAACAATAGATAAGATAAGCATGCTGGAATGTTGGAAATATGCATAAAACACCAATAAATTATTAACATAGGAGGATCATGGCACCACATCATCTGAAACTGTCAAAGATATATGTGAAATACTTGAACAGTGATATGACTGGTATATAGAAATGACTGACTGAATATGAATTAAATTTTGTGACTATATCACAGTGGAAAAAGATGTAATACAAATTGTCTTTGAACTTACTTAACCTGCCTAATCCACACCCTCAGTCACAAGACCACTTGGCTAATGTTTCTAATGACATTCCAGTTTTGTCTGGCAAGAAAGGTGGACAAGGAGCATGAATATCTCAGCCTCTAGTCAAGGAGGGAGATATGTGAATATTGTAGAATCTCCTTCTCTGGAGACTTTCAAAACCCACCTGGACACATTCCCTGCTCTAGGTGAATGTTATAGCAGGTAGGTTGGACTAGATAAAATCCAGAGGTTCCTTCTAACCCCTACCAGTCTGTGATTCTGTGTTAGATCTTCCACAGATGTAATTACTTATCAGTGTAAGAACTAATTTATTAACACCATTAACACCATTTTAGCACATTCTTTATATTTTCATATGTTCTTAATGCAGTTCTATTCTGTCTTGAGAACACTTAAGGAGATAATTGTCAGCTGTGTGCTGACAACACAATTAGCACAAATATTATGATATTCTGTCCCTTGAAAGATCAGAGGCTGCAGAGAGTAATACTTCTTTTATGCAAAGTCTTAATTGTTTAATTATCAGCAGAAAGAGGAATCAATTCACTGTCTCTAATACATGAAAGTTGTGATCTATCAGGTATATAATTCGTGTTATTGATAAATCTCATGGGAAGACATATAATTTCCTGCTACAATAATTATCTATACTAGTAATTATAGATTATTTTATGATAAACTTCCTTTACTTTGAAATGGCGACCAAAAAAACCTTCAGGAAATCTTTGCTTTGCAGCTGTGCAGGAGTTACTGTTATTACCTACTTTGTATCCTGTCTTTCATATGATAGTCCACAAGGAGCAACTAAAAAGTTGTTTTCATGTGGACTATGGTAGGATTTATGATATTTGTTGCTATCCTTAACCACTCCTCGAAGAATCATTTCATCACTCTTTCCAGAAAATGTCAAATCTTAGCCTCTTTTTTTACTGAATGGTGCACTGAGACACTGTCACAGAAAGCATAAATAGGCTAAGATGGTAAATATAGTACTTAGATTCAACCTTAAGTCACAATTATTCTGTCTTATCTGTATTTCATATGTGTTGGGCCAAGAGATCTGCAAAATGTGCTGCTCACAGCTGTTTACATCACAGTGGCTATGTATTATAAAGGTGGGGTGTATAAGGTACTTTCAATAATCTATAGCTATTCTAGAACTTTGACTGATAAATTGCACTGATGACTGACATAATCTATATGGAAAGTTTGCAGAGAAAGATATGAACCATTGGTTTTAAAGACACGGCTTAAATATATACTTGTGTGTTTGGTTTTTTTGGGAGGTGTCACGTGAGGAGGTTTAGAGCAATTAAACTGCAGATACCTGAAATCCAGTTATTCAGAATCCTACTAGGGAAGTCCATACTCATGGAGCATACCAAAAATAATGTTTGAAGAGGCACAGTCACAAACATGAGGATCACAATCATGCTGTCTACTTGGGTGTGCAATTCAGCCTCAGAGCATTAGAAAGGAACCACTTCTTGGGCTTTGTGCTTCATCTTTCTTATCTGGTCAGAGTTCCTCAGGCTGAGTAAAAATACTCAATCAGCACTTTACCACTGGTTGTTGTTCCACAAAGGTTTGTCTATTTGATTTAATTTTTCTCTATTTATGATACAATTCTTAAAGTAAGGGATGAATGGACAATCAGCATAGAATTCTGCCTCCTCCTTTATCCGGCTTGTAATGCAGTGATGGAGATATTTACAATGAAATTGAAGACTTAGTCATTTTAATTATGTAATAAATACATTCCTCTGTAACAGGACTTTGAGGTGAAACTTCTTTTGAGAGGGATCCTCCTGTCTCTCTTCATGACCATGTGGTAAACATGAGAAGAGCTTTCACACTGTAAGGTTATATTAGAATATGAACCAGAAAAAGATGGTTTTGAGACAGAGAAAACTCAGATGTATTTGATCAGATAAATGAAAATGAAAAGACTTCTAAACAAATTTCTCCTCATCCTCACATAGCCTTGCAGTGCCTTTCCTTCAGGCTTTCTCTTAGTCTGGTCATTTTCAGTCACTTTCTGAATTAAAATAAAGTCCTCAGAATTGCCCCTGCTTCTTGGTACACGCAGTTTTGCAGCCATCATTTCTGAGGCTTGCTTGCATAGTTTTTTCAAACTGAGCTTCTTAGGGGTCATCTAGTTTCTCCCTGTATCAGAGGCTCACAGTTTGGGGGTCCATTTCTTTCTTCCTGGCCTCAAATCTAGAAGGTTACCCAGTTCCTCTGCATGCTCATTTTGAATTTATTTTTCCCTTAAAGTAGGGCACTAACAGATGTGGTTTGGTCCTGCAGGTTTGTCTGTGTGGCATAAATAGCAATCAAAGTCTGTTAATTTACAATTGGAGTTACCTCATAGACTGGATGTCATTCTCTGCAGGCTGGTAGCCACGTCAGAGAGTATCCTGTGAAAAACAACAGAAATGTGAAAAGAAAGAAGTGAGATATTTGGACACTGGATGAAAGCTCTGCTGCCCTGTGCAGGGAAGGAGAAGGATGTTCAGGAATTAGAACACAGTTTATGTTGCCTCATGGCGACAGAGGGTATAAAGACCTGAAACTATTTTGTTTAACTACACCTTGTTTGGAAGAAACATCAGATGGTCATAAAACTCCTAAATGATTGAAGCCTCTAGGAGAAGTTCAAGATTTTGGCCTCTTCCTTTTTTTTTTTTCTTTTTTTTTTTTTTTCTTGTAAGTCACACTGAGAAATGAAGCTATTTAAAGCATCTATCTCAGAACAGTGGAACTACAGGTGAAGTGATGTCCTCATTTAACAGAAGGGTAAACATTGATTCCCATGCCACTCTTTCAACCTCCTTACAACTCAGTGGAAAGTTGTGCTGTGGTACCTCACTAAACTCCAGTTATCTGTCATATCTGGTTCCTATACTAGGTGATACTGGGCCTTTACAGGAAACACCAAGAACCTCCTTGTGATGTTGCTGCAAGAGCAGATGGTCCAGCTGCTGCTGTGGGAGATGACTTGTGATTTAAACCCAGAATCTCCATAGGAAATTTTGAGTCATTCAGGTGGTCTGAGCTCAAGATGCTATTGAAAGAAGAGTGCTTTTGTGTCCATGGGCTCTTCATAAATTGTGGTCATATATATGTTGCCAGATGGGCTCATTATTTCTGATTGTACACAGCAGGAACTTCAGAAAGCATAATTTCCTGGGATTATTACACAGCAACTGACTCACGGGATGGCCTTTTTCTTCATTCATTTTCTTGGGTGATTTTTGAACTGTCTTGGGTGTCATCCTGCTGTTTTACCTTCACAGTTATGAGCTTTCTGTCTTGGGCAAATGGCAGGAGCTCCAGTTACTCCCGGTCGTTTTTGAATTGCTGTTTTTCCTCATCTGTCTCCTTAGATATCTACCAGTGTCCAAGGGCTCTTGGTATCCGTTTCTAGTAGCATGGGCACTCTTGTTTTCAATTTTCCATTGAATGAAATGCCATCACACGACACGCTGTGCTTTGCTAGTGCCATGCTTTGATTTAACAGTGATGAATATGGCCTCCATCATTTTTCATTAGTAGGTGCTTTATTATTTTGACACTGCTTTCTGCTGACCTGTTGTACTGGAAATAACGGGGACTTGTAGTGACACGCCTCGTACGTACTTCACTGTGAACTGCTAAAACTCATGCTCATTAAAGGTGTCCTGTTGTCAGACATTACTAACACAGATACTCTAAATGCAGTAAGGACAGTACTGACATGCACAAATGACTGCTTAGATATATTTTCTTCTAGGCAGGAATGAATTTGATAGTCTGGGACAAAAAGAAGTTGGTTTTCTCCCAGCCAGCAGTGACAAATCTACGCCTTCTTTGCTCTGGGGGATTACTCCCCCTCTTACACCACCTATATTTTTACCTCTCCTGAAGAGTCAATGATTTCCTTAAACTTGTTCCTTGTCTGAGGCTGGTGTAAAATATCATTGGGCCTACTTTTAGATTTTAAATCACTAAATGATTCTGTGCATGTCCTTTTTAACGTATTTTTTTCTCTGATGTTTGAGGATTTAATACGCATTGAAACAAAGTCACATTAAAAATTTTAACCCTTTATTACTTACTAGAATTCAAAGGGTAAAGCCACTCTATTAGCTATTATGCACCATGTAGAGCAACTAATGTTTTCTGTGGCACTGGCCACAATTACTTTCTGTGGAGTTTTATCCTCAGCAATGTCTGCAGCCAATCGAAGTTCACATTTTGCCTGACACCAAATAGATACTTTTTTAAAAGAGGTTGTGTGTGTAACAACTAGAAAATCTACTTCTGGATATTTTTGTTTCATAGTTCCTTTATGAAGTACTCCAGAGACAATGTGTCTAACCATCATCAGATCTTGCTTAGTTTTTATGCAACGTTACAATCAAATATTTGAAACCCAAATATTTCTGTAGCCTTTTTCCTTGTGGGAAAGGTTAGGCTGAGAATTGCCAGGTCCCTTAGGTTGTAAAGAGTTTTATGATCAGCTTTAGCTCACACAATTCTTCCATGCATGAAGACGTGAAGCTTTAATGGCTGTGGAGTAAAGCCAAAGCTTCTTTCTTTATTTATGTACACTAACACCCTATTTCTTTTATGGGTAAGTGATTATTCTTCAAGTTTGACTACACAACTTTGAAAAAGTCATCAATATTTTCAGTAGAAGAATCTAGGAACAAGTTAATCTTCTGCTTAGATACCATATCTCTGGCTGGGTCATCTTTGCTTAATGCCTTCAGATTTCCAGATGTTTTTGTAACAGTTAAATCCTGTGTCTGTTAGACAGCTTTGTAGAGCAGCACTCAGGATGCTGAGGCAGGTTGACTGAGCATACAATTCTTTACATACCTTGTGTTTCAGATGAGTCTGTACTTAGTGTGACCAATGTGTATCATCTTGCCACAGTCAACTTGCTCTGCTGGATATTATCACCATTATAAGGAATGTACATGGTATTTGTTTAGCTTTTGCCCTACAGCTTGCTTTCCATGCAAGGTTTATGAAGCCCTTGCACTTTTTTTCATATTTTTCTTAGATCAAAATGTCATGATAGAGACTTTTGTACTATATATGCTATCAGAAATGTGCTGTATCTTTTTATGCAGTGCACAGCCCAAAAGGGAACAGTATCTACCAAAGCAGGTGCTTTGTTTTGTGTTCCATGTAAAAATGCATTTGGCATCAATCACCACTCCAATGCTTGCTGCTTGTATGTGGGGAATATTTTCTACTGTTGAATTTTTTTTTTGTCTCCTGAGTGTACATGCAAGTGAAAACTCCATCTTTTATTCTGGCAGTGACTAGACCTTGGATGCTGGAGCTCTGCTTGCTTTGTTGGTAAGTGCTTCCATCTCATCTCCTTCCAGTTCTGAGGAATTTTCTTAGTAGCATGGTGGGAGCTTTTCTTGCAACCCTGCTCTGAATGGTTTTGAGATGCTACAGGGTGATATCTGAGTTCTGTGCTGCCCTCTATGTTGCACTTGCAGCAGTGGACAATAATGGGTGCTCACAGAAGAAAGTAAGAATACGATAAGCACATCTGCTTCGCTCTCCTGGGCTCCAGTAGGTTGTTCCTGAGTTACTGAGCCAGAGAGGGTATCATTATTTAAGATCAGTGGGATTTCCAATTGCTGGTATCCAGATTCTGGCAGTGCTCTAGCTTGTGCATCAGTGCCCAACTTAAAAGCAGGTAATTGTCACAGTTGCTTCCAGACTGACAGTTGCTGCTGATGCAGCATTGTCCATTGCTCCTAATCATTTCTACAGAGATTCCCTCTGAATTAGTGGTGTTGCTGTCATTCTCTTGTTGTTGTTGGGTTTTGTCCCTTGCTGTGCATGCCCTGTATCACTTGCAAACCCCTGGTGAGTGGCATTTGCTTATAGTTCATGGACCTATTTCCAGATGATAGGCATTGTTCTGACTTCTGTTGGTTTTGCACCCTGCCCATCTTATGTAGTTCGCTGTGAAATGTTTGTTTTTCCGTGTCCTGTCCTTTATCTTTAAAATCTTTGATTCCCTAAAGTATCAGGGTTTTTTCTGGGTTGGGTGAATTCCTTTGCTTGACAGATGTGGATCTTATTAACATTCATTAATATTTAAAAATATAAATACCTAAGCGTGGATGGCCAGTCTCTTTTCAGTGGTGCCCAGCAAAAGGACAAGGGGCAATGGACACAAACTAGAACACAGGAAGTTCCACCTAGATATAAGGAAAAACTTCCTTCCTGTGAGGGTGACAGAGCCCTGGAACAGGCTGCCCAGAGAGGCAGTGGAGTCTCCTCCTCTGGGGACTTTCAAAACCCCCTTGAATGCAATCCTCTGAATCTGCTTTGGCAGGGGAGTTGGACTACATGATCTCCAGGGGTCCCTCCAACCCCTACCAGTCTGTGATTATCTCACCAAGGATTCACTGCAGACCTTCCAGTAGCCCAAGGTTTAATGTTCTGAGCCAAGGCTCAAACACTCCAAACTGTCTAATGAGCCAGCTGGTCAGAGATTAGTCACCTTCTCCTCTGCTTTTATTCTCTGCTTAAAAGCATCGCACACATATATTTCATTTTTATAGAATGCCTCACATTTCTGTAATGAGCCTCAGAATTCTTCTGTCTTGGCCAAACTAACTGAAAACCATGGAAAATATGAACTGCTTTAAAACTGAGTATTGTCAGAAACAGTGTTATTTCATCTGTCTCTGCTGCTGCTACCAGTTCCTTTCAGATACAGATTTTTTTTACATTTCTCTTTATATGAGGGTTTAGGCAAGTATAGAAATTCCTGAGGTGCCTCTACCTTATTACCAACTGGAGTAAAAATTACCTGTTTTGCAGTTCCAGACCCTCAGCCAATAAAGTTATTTATGAAGGGATGGAAAGTTGGCAGCTTGGTTTGTTTTGTGGGGGTTTCTTTTGTTTTGTTTTGTTTTTTCCTTGGGTAGGAATACACACACTATCCTTGGGCTATTACTTTGCTTGGGGGATAGTTTATATAGACTTAGTTAGTAATCAACCAATAATGTCTGTCTTTCTTGCTACCATACTTCTGTAATTGATGTGCCATAGAGGCAAACCTCAGAATGATGTTTTCTTCTAAATCATCCAAGTTGTGTTCTGAAATATGCCTCTGTAAATCTGTTGAAAATAGGAATATGTTGCTGAAAAAAAGGAGAAATTTCAGACATTCAAACACATAGTTGTATAGTTATGGTACAAAAGCAAATTCTACCCTTGAGCAGTGCATACTTTTCACAGCTATCAGTGGGAGATTCACAGAAGGTTAAATAAACTCACTAAATATTTAATCTAATACATGAACCTCAATTAAAAATTGAATGCAGGCCTCTGCCTTGAGAGTATCAGACCCACCACAGCTCTCAGGGCTTTAATTCATGTCAGCTCCAAATTTTTCCAGTGTCTACAGAGTGAATGATACTTTACTCACGACTCAGGTACTACCTGTTAAATTCACAGCAGTTTCCAATCTGAATTGTTGTAGCCCACAGTCAGAGTAAATTATGCTAATTTAGGCTAAAGCACTCCTAATCCAGAGTAAGGGTATCCACAGGGAGAACTAATCAGAAAGGTTATTCTGATGATAAAAAGAATTGTTGTTTTAAAACAAACTCCCTGTGAAGGAAAAATCCACTTGCAAACAAATTGAAGGCAGAGTGAACTAATGTAATTGAAAAGCTGATGGACCAGAAAAAAAAGGAGTCTAACAAGTAAAGTGATTAAAGAGAAAATATATATGCTTGCAGGCGGAATACCTACCTACGCCTTACTGTGTGGCAGGTCCCTGTTGCATGTCTCACCAACTGAGGCTGTCCTGCTCAGGAGTTAAGAGTATGTAAGTGAAGTTAAAGAAAGAAAGGTGGACATCTAGGCTGTGTAAATAGGTATAATTTCTCTTTCAGGGCAGTCAGTGAGAGGACTTCCAGGCCAAGGGAGTCTTCTCTGTCATCTTAAATACAAACCGAGTTTGGTCCAGGCAGCGCGGGTGTCTCTTGTGTGTCATTGAAGCAGCTGCAAGGGAAGGCTGAGAAAGGGGAATGACCCAGTAAGATGCTGAATTCAGCTTTTCCTAGTGAATGCTAATGCCTAAAAAATTTATAGATGGATGTGTTCATGTGAAGCAACTGCCTTATGGATTTGCTGACCGTGCAGGAGAGGTATGCAAAAAAGGGAGGAGGAGGAGGAGGAGAAGGGCAGGAAGGGAGGGTGGCTCTAGGACCCATGCGAGCCTTTCTGAGCAGGAGGTGGGAATTCTCCTCCGAGGCAGCAGGAGCCCGAGCCCAGCCTCAGAGCTCCTGCGGAGCCCGCAGGAAGAGCCGGGCACGTCCCTCCAGAGCAGTGCACCCGGCTGGGACCTGCCCGCACCGCGCAGAGCCATGAACCGGCTCCCACGGCTTGTGCTCTGGGTCACCACGGTGGGTAAGTAACTTATTTTTCTACACCCCCTACTCCCCCCCATCACCTTGTGGTGCAAACTCCATCTCATGCCCAGGGACTCGGACTTACTTCATTGCCCCTTTCTTTTTACCTTTTAAACCAGTAAAGCGTTCTTTTCAAAACAGTGGAGAAAAAAGGAGAGGGGGGAGAAAGTACTGGCATGAAACATATATGAAATGGGTGACATGTGAGAAGATAAACCTTGCTGCTTACTGACTCTAAGTAAATTTTGTTCACTGAAATGAACGGGTGATCTGTAGCTTCAGAAAGGCGGCTGCTGATGTGGGCTCTTAGGCTGGAAAAAGACAGTTAATGTACAGAAGTTCAGCCTGAAATTAAACAGCTATATTCCAGGACCATTTGGCCTCTCTGATTACTAGATTGCTTTCTCTGGGACCGTTTTGGAGAGGTGGGCTAAAGTAATGCTCCAGGAGTAACAGGAAAAGGTGTAGTTTGGAGAAGATGCTTCGTCTGAGGAGAGAGATGAGTAAGACGGTTAAAGGGAGAGTAAGATACAAAAGATGGAGTTACGAGGTCCCACCTAGAGAGTGGTGCTCAGGCTGAGTTTGAAAGGAGTCTTTGTGCCACTCTGTCTTTGTCAGCTTTGGTTCTGAAATGCAGCAAGAAGAACAAAATCTCAGGAGGAGGGAGATGTTGGGAGGGAAGCTGCAGTAATAGAAGTTGGGAAGCAGCAGCATGCCCACAACCAACGATGGGAGAAAAAGGCAGGAGTGGGACACATTTGCTATATGTGCACAGTGGCAAGCAAACTCCTTAAGAAAATTAGGAGAGAAGAACCTGTATCAGGATATGCTGAACTTCTCAGAGAGATGAAGTTACAATAGTACCCCAATGCAGAGACAGGGACATCATCCTGACCCTTCGACAAGGACCGGGAGATGCCTCTGTATCTCTCAGCATAAGAAGTCACGTTACTTCCAGGCAGGGAAGGAGGTAAGGCAAACAGGTTTTCAGGCACTACAGCTTGCTCTTGCTAGTGCAGTGAAATTCTCTGTCTCCGGCTAAATGCTGAACATATATTCTTTTATATGAAGACATGCTGGGACATCAGTTTTTAATCGGGTTTCATCATTTAGTTCTATTTACAACTGAATGCCAAGGTATAGCATAGTTTTGATTTCAGGCTTTTTCTGGCCTGTTATTTCTGTCGGGAGGTGGTTGCTTTACTGTCAAAGGGTCCCAGGGCAAGTGTACACCATGCAAGCAAAGCCATGTGTCCCCACAGTCTCAGTTCTCATGGCATGTGGTCTCATCAAGAGCTGCTAAGTGTCATCCCAGTGGTTTTGGTGGAGTGATTTTCAGCATGCAGTTAAGGTTAGTGTAAGGAATAGTCATTATATTTGCTGTATGTCCAAGTCTGTGCTTTGAAGCATGAAGTATTATGACAGAGATAAAAAAGGTGTGTTTCAGAGAGAGCAAGTAAAGAGCTAAATGAAAACAAACACACATTTTACAATCTCCATCCAATCTTCTGCCAAAAATAATCTCAATCACCCAGGGAGAGAGTTGGATGCACAAGCATTTAACTGTGTAGCTGCTGTCACAATCTTCACATAGCCGTTACTTGTCTCACCGGGCTATTATGATCAGCTCTCAGACTCTGCGGTCAATTATTTTGAAAAACACTTGTGTTTCCACTGAGGAAGTTTTCCTGGAGTATATTCTCAGAGTGGCTTTATATTTCCTTTATTTCAAAAGCCCAAGTTCTTGGTGATGAGAGAGTTTACAGGTCCACTTCTCTCTTTTGTTTTACTGGCTGGCATAGGGCTTTCTAATGATCTGTATCCTAAGAAGATATTTTCAGAGTTCCCATCCAGTGAAAATTTTTGACACACTAAAACACAGGAGGAGGTCAGAACTCCTTTTGATGCAAAAAATAAGACTCTGAGAAAATTCGGAAATTTGTAGAGAACAACAGAAGGAAAAAGCCCTCAGGAAAAGAACCCCAAACCCACCACCAACAAACCCAGGAAAGGATTCACTGCACAAACGTTCATTGTTCAGCGTCAAAGCAACTTCACAGTCATTCGGAGCCTGAGGTTGCACACTAGTCTCAGGTCTCAGGAGATTGCTAGGAAGAAGGTGAAAAAAGCCACCAGATGAACGTGTGGGAGAATTTTGTTTTTACTTTAAGCACCAATGTTGCTTTGAGTCTTCATATTGGATGAATTTTCTTTGATTTCTTGAGCTTGGTGGACAGGGTAGGTCAGTCCTTTTCTCCTTTACAAAAAACTGGGTTGTGCTTGGGTGTCACTCTCTTGCCTTTGTTGTGTGGTGGGCAAACTATCAGCAAAACATATGTTCCAGGCAAACCTCAGACACCTTTCCAAAAACGCAGTCATGTTTATATCATTGCTCAGAGTATAGCTATTGAGTATAACCACAGTTCTCCAAATAACATTAGTAGAGGCATTTTGTCAAGTCTTTCTTTACAGCTTTTTCTAACATTTGTAGTGAAGCTGCCACAGAATAGGGTATCTAATGTTCAATTTCAGCCCAAGAAATAGTAATAGTTTGGGGTTGTGTTGAATCCTTTCTAATGCAGAGAGGCACTGGCAGATTAATGGCAGGTTCAAGTTTAGCCAGACAGCCTTTTGTTTGTTTGTTTGTGTACTATCAGCATGGCAATGGTGAACACCCTATTCCTGGATGTTACTTCCTCTTTGCATTTGTCTAACAAACTGTTTTCAGAAGCCCTGAGAATTTTCTTCCTCTCTTGGGGTTTGTCTGCCTCTCAGAATTGAGATGGCCTGCTTGATAGAGTGAATATAAACTGGTTTAAGTGTAATCAGTACACACATGCATGAAGATGCTTACATACGAGTACCTCATTTTGTTGTAAGCCAAGTTAAAAGAAACCAGCACATTGATCTCACTTGGACAAATCTTTACTGCTTCATGTATCCCTTTGTCTGTTTGAGAGTATGCAAGAATGGAAGGAATGGGGCCCTATGTTCTCTTTTGTCTCTTCATTGAAGACCTGCTCTCTTATTTCCTTTTCTTGTGCCTATCTCTGCCTAGTTAAGGTAGCACACAGGTACAGTAGTGGTTTCAGTATTTTCACTTAAATAGCTCCAACCAGGAAAGCGCCTTGAAGTTTGCCTTAGGAGTTAGGTCCATGGTCCTTTACTGTGCAAATGAGAAGAGTATCTACATATACTGTATGTACATATACATAAGCAATTTGAGGCACTGTGACTGTCACTACAAGTCAGACTTTGGGTGGATGCCTTGAAATAAAAGGTAGTTCTTTTGAAGTCACAGACATTACAAAGTTGAGGACCTTTTGAAATACAGTGGAAAAGGATAGGCTGGATCTATGAGAATCTCACAGTAAAGGAGCACATGGACAAACACTAGGGATTTGTAACCTGCATCAAGAGGGAGGACTAAGGTGAAGGAGGAAGAAATCAGATAGTGAGCAGTGTGTACTGTTCAGCTAGAGCTGAAGATAATGCCTTGTGATCAGCCAGGGGAGAATTCCATCTTTCTGTCACTGTTACATAGTTGCACAGTTTCTAATTAGTTTGTGAGATCAAAGTTGGAGGAAAGGATGATGAGCTCCTGTGATGTTTCAAAAGCATTCCTCTCCCACACTGATGAGTCCTAAACTGACGCACAGGAGGGTCCCTGTCTTCAGCCTGCTTGTATGTGTGATGGGGTGTGTGCTGGCTTTGCTGGCATGGAGAAGTGCATGTGTGATGTCTGTGAGTAGAGTAGAGAGAAACTTTCATCTTGAATTAATTTTAGTGAGAAATTCTGATGTCTTGACATCAAAATGCTTTATAAAGTGGGCTAGGTTTTGAGCTGTTATGTAGAGAGGTTTGGTTTGTGTGTGCACCAGTTCATATTGAGACATTCAAATTAGTCTAACAGGTTAAATGTTTGGGGTTTTTTTTTTAATTCAAAGTTTTGCAGGGAGAAATATTATTCAAAAATCTTAATTTTCTTTTTTTTTAAGTCTTAAAATGTGATTTGGTATCAAATGTTTAGTTTTGAAATGAAATGTTACAGTTTAACACTTGTTGGTCTTTGCAATTTTATGAAACTTCTGCAAAATTTTCAGATTGACATGTGACAGTTTGGGGGGATTTTTTAATTTCTTTGGTCTTGCCAGTGACCTGGAAAACCCTGTATTAAAGCTGCTCAGTTCTGTTGTAATAACACATACCGATTTGTACCTGGATTTGTGTGTGCGGGTGGTTGTTCTCAGGCTGGTGTTCATTGCTTCACATATACCTAGTGCTTGGTACTGTTGTTTGTAGCTTGATATTGGATCGAATTCTTCAGAAGTAAAGGAAACAAACAGAACCTGAACTTTTTGCAGACGTTTAGCAAAAGCGGAAGCACAAACCAGCTGCCGAGAGGGGAGGCAGGTGACCTCTTTCCAGAAATAAATGGAGAGGAAGGAACCCATGGGGTTCTTAGTTAATGCAAATTGATGGGCCTCAATGGGAATACAGTTATGGCAGTGCAACATCTTGTCTTCTGTATCTGGAGACTTTTATCCGAGATGCGTACGAGTAAGCATGATATCTGTATTGAATGCTTAAATCAGAGGAGGAAAATAATGACATTAATTATGTTAATTAATTGGATCAGGCTTATAGTCTTTTCCTGTCTCAGCATCAGTCCTTCCTCTTACAATTCCTCTTCCTCCCATTCCATTATAATTGCTCCCCTGCTTCTCTCCTTCCCTGGTGTGTAACAAACCCACTGCTTTGATGTGGCCTGCTAGCAGCAGGACAGGGTTTGCACAGAGGTGAAACCAGTGGCAGGTAGGATAGCAAGACAGCTTGGAAAAGTGGTGAGTGAGGTGTTTGGTAAGAGGTGACTTGCAGCTGGTCTGACAGATGTGCTCTGAGTGAATAAGGAGAAGAGAGATTTCTTGTGAGAGTGGTGACAGATCACACTGGTGGGTTTTGTGTGCACAAGAGGAAGATGTAGAGCCTTTGGTTCAGATAGTAACTGCTTCAGCACCATTAGGGGTTGGAAGGGCTATGCCTGGGGAAAGCCAGGTTTGTGCCTTTTTATTCTGGATGTGCAAGAGGAGACCTCAGGGTGTAGGGCTTTTACAACTGAGCAAACGTGACATCATGACCTCCCTGGGTCCTGCCTAAAGGACTACAGCTCCCAAGTAAGTGGTGGACTGTCACTGAAGCATTTTTCCTTCCTCAAGTGTGCTGTTTCTGGGAGCTTTCCTCAAAGTTACGTACCTCCACGCTAGCTTCTTCCAGTGTATATGATGCTGGTGCAACTGGGTCTATGAGGAGTAATGAAAATAGAGAGAAAGGACATAAAAGGAATGGGAGATGACCTTTCAGTCTTCCTCAGCTAGAAAATGCAATTCTGCCATATGTACTGAGGAAATAAAGGACTCAGTAAGAGGCTTGTCCACAAGCTAGGTTTTATCTTCTTAGGAGAATTTCAGGTTGGTTTTCTATATGTGGTCCTTAGCATACAGTTGTCTGGAAAAACATGAAACACACGTGAAACTTTACACAATTCTATACAACCTTGTCTTTCACTTGTCAGTGATAAAACTTGTTAAGATTTCAAACTGGCTTTATATTTATTTTAGGCACTTGAATTACATAATAGTTGTAGGTCCCTTCCAACAGAAATGTTTTATTCCATTCTGTATGAAGGGAAGAAACTCCCTGACAGCAGGATAGACTGAGTTTAAAAAAACCAGAAGAGATGCTTATTGATATGGCAGGCTTGTCAGAGTTAAAGGCAGTTAAGAGTGAGACTGAAGTATAGAATTAAAAGCTGAAGCCTTTCCAAAAAGCACAGATCTATCCTTGCAACTCAGCTTAACTTTTGCCCTATCTAATGGGAGAGCCGTGACTGTTAATAAAGCATCACAGATTTCCAGCTAATTGCTATCTGAAATCCCATAAACCTTTGGCATATCAGCCAAGAATGATGCATTTATTCATGCATTTCTGTTGCTCACTTAGTTGTTTTTTCTCCCAGTCTGTAGCACAGCATGTGTTTGAGGGCATAAGCAGCCAATCTTTCTGGGGTTAAAGCATCTACACCTCTCCCCTGTGTGTCTGTTTATGGAGATATATTCATATATTAAAAACATAGGAGTGAGAGCCACACTAGTGACATGGAGGGATGTGATGGTGTTTTGGTGCACAGAATAAAGTGCAGGAGGTAAGAAGCATCTGGTCCTGCATTGTGACGGTGAAGTGTGTTTGTGCTATCCAGGAGCCAAACGAACCCCGAACTGGCACTTTTTTCCCCACTTTGAATCAGTACCAACCCAATAACAGCAGTTGTATTGGAACCTCAATGAGAACTGATGTGTTCCTGGTTCAGAGTCACAGTTTGCTGATATCTCCCTTCCCACAACAGAGATGCCATTGGCATGGGAGCAACTTCAAATCACGGTGGGCTTCTGAGCAGTTTTGCATGCAGCTTTCACTTCTACCTGGGACCCCCACAACTGCCTGCTTCCACATTGCAATGCAGAGCTGGTTGGAGTGTCTTTGTGGCTGTGACCAAGATATTTTTCTACACGCATTCTGAGTGCTCAAGGACTCCTCTTTGTAGTTCAGCCTCACAACTTCTGCTCCTCTTTCCTGGCCTTAGTGAGGCAGGAAGAAAGTGTGGGCATACACAGAGAGGATTGGAGGTGGCCAGGGCTGGTTAGAGGAGCAGGATGGTGGAACTTTTTTCCAGTGGAGACCATGAGCCGAGCCAGTGTGGGATTTGGGATTGCCAGAAAAATGGTTAGCAGCTGTTAGCCTGAACCTGAGCAACCTCAGACAAAGCTGAATTCAAATGAAAAATGAAAAAATGAAAAATGCTTTGCTTCACTGGATTGTTCATTTGGCAGTTTTGCAAACCCTGGTGACTTGACTAATATTTTAGACAATGTAAGGAGCACAGACAATTAAAATTCCACAGTTCTAATACCTTAGATGTCTTTATTTATTTATTTTTAATTTTCTGTTTCCATTGTTAAATTTAACTGCAGCTTTTATTCTCCAAGTATATGCTATTTTTTTCCCCCCCCCGCCGAGTTCTGAGTGATTAATACATATTTGCTACTTCGACTTCAGCACATAGAATCATAGAAAATCATGACTGCTTGAAATTTCCTTGGTCTTTAACATGTTTTTAGAGTTTGCTCTATGGCATTTTGATGTGTACTGTGCTGGAGACCAGATCTCTTTACACAAGTAACACTCTTAAAGTATGTAATTCACAACGGGAGCATTTTCTGTGTTTACAGTCACTACAGGAGCCTGAATAGTATTTAAGAGCTCTGCAAGAAGCTTTCTTTAACCCCATGCAGGCTAACAGTTCAGCCTAGATTTTAATGAGACACTAGACTTTATGAATGTTATAAGCCCTGATAGCATAGTCATTTCAGAATATTTGCTATCATAATTTTTTTTTTTCAACTTTCCTTAAGTTCCATGTGCCTTCTGGCCCTTCAAGATCTATCAGGCTCTTAGAAGAGTTTAAACTTCTGCAGAGTTTGACAGATTGTTTGTCAGGCTGTTGCAATCCTAGAGAAGAAATTTGAAGTTAGTAAAATTTGCAAAAAATAATCATGTAAATTAATTATAACCCAAACAAAGTGAATAAACCAAGCTGGCTTTTATTTAGTTATTTTAAAAGGGCTTGTACTCTGCCTGTTCAGGTGGGTAGAAAAATGAAAGACTTACTTAGATCTAGCTCTCGTCATCTTTTCTAGAGTTGTGCTAGATTCGTCTGATTAGACACAAGGATTTAGATTCCCCCCTAAAACTTATTTTCATTTTTGATTTCCTTATAAGTTTTGGGCAGGGTGTAGCTTTTTTTATTTCTTCCCTCCCCACTCTAACTCCCAAAAATTTTTTTTCCTTTCATGAGCCTTCCTGCTTGTATATGCATAAAAATTAATGAAAGGAAAAATCTGGATTTTTTTCTTTTTTCCTGATGGAGAATAATTTTTTATTTTAGGACCTGAAAAGATATGGAAAAAAGCTTTGCTTTAATCAAGCTGTCTTCCACAGTTTCCTCAGTGGATGCAGATATCCAAAACTGTACAATATTTGAGGGTTGCTCATGATTGTTTATGATATTTTAATTATCTGTTTAATATATAGGTCACCATTTTGCAGGCACTTGTATGGCATGTGACTGTTCAGGCTATCAGCCATGGTAAATCTAGCTAATAGTTATTTTTCAAATAAGCTTCAGCAGAATTTACATTCACTGCTGTACCAGGATACATGCAGATTAAGCTAGAGTAGTTATTTCATTACTGATAGGAACTGTTTTGTGGCTGTAAGAAGGAGGACTGACAAGAACCAACAGCCCAATTAATAATGTTGCTGATGTTCTTCCACAGCAAACAGTGTTAGGGTAGAGGGGGGCCTTATGTCAAGGAAATGTAGAATTTCGAACGTAGAAGTGCTGATTCTTCTGCTGGATTTCTTAGGGCTCTTGAGACTCTGTGAATATGAAGGAGGTTGGCATTTAGGTGATGTTTAGCTCAGTTCTCCAGCATTCATGCCTACCTTGACGTCTCCTGCCAATCCCCAAGTGGCAGCATAGTGTCATCTTAGTTGTGTCTGTCAGACTGTAGGGATGTTTGAAATTATCTAGGTTCAATGGTAGCTTTCTTTTTTATGAATAATATTAATGGCCTAGTTGTAGCTTGTGTAGGTACGGTGAAGGAGATGGTGATTACCGGTTGAGGACAAGAAAGGAGTCAGTCTCCCAGTAGTGCCAGAGGAAGATGGGGGGACAGGGAGGGGAGGGAAACAGCAGAAAGGAATTGTTTGGGGCAACTCTTAAGCTGTTATGTTTTTTCCCAGTGTCTCCTCCCAGTCATTGAAATCAGCATCTTGTGACACTAACCTGTAGGGTTAGATACCTGAACATAGACTATGTTCACACACCCTTATCTAGCTTAGTGATGTCTGCTTTCCATTGTCTGACAGGGAAGCAAGTGCTTGATGTCAGTCTTGTCAGCTAGCTGTCAGTGAGCTGACAACCTCCATATGAATTTGTGCCACTGTGAAAATACCTACAATCCCATTCTACTAAATAAAACCCCATTGTTGTTGGCTGTCTAGTTCTGTTTATGACAATTCCGTATTTTTGAACCTTCTAAGTTTTTGGCATCCTGTTACCAAAATTCAGTTTTAGAGGACACAAAATTTAGACTAGATGCCTGAATCCTATAACTGATGCTACAGTACTAACGAATAAGAGATACACTGTGTTGTTGTTGGTCTTCAAGTCTCCCCTTAGCCCCTCAGGCAAAGGAGTCTGTTTTCAGCTTTGATACACACTGCGAGTAGATTGCTGATAGAGGAGGTGCTCTGAAACAAGTAGGGATAGGATTGAATCTGTTCTGAAGGTGGAGACATGGGGTTTGCATTTATCATGTAGGAGGGAGACAGTAAAATAGTTTTGGGCTCAGGTTTAGATTTTATACACAAAATGTTTTATAAGCTGTAGCATGCACAGAAGCGCTCCCATGAATTTTCAAAAACAGGTCAGCAACGTTTAAGAATACTCTTTAAGCATGTCCTTTTATTCTTGGTGACTCAAACACAGAAAGGAGCTAGAAACAAAGCTGGTAAGAAGTAACAGCTGAAATTACCTTGCTCAGTCTTTCTGAGCTTGGTAAAGGGTAAATGTACAACAAGCAGTGTGTTCTGGTACCTAAGCTCTCGAAGCTCAGGTTTCACATCACAAGAAAGGGTTAAAAATCATCAAATTAAGGCAAACATATTTATGAGCCATCTGGTTTCTGAGTCTCTCCAGTTTGTGTTTGCTATCCTGGGTAACTATTAAACAATTTTTGTTGCTGTAGTTTTTATGCCATTACATGGCTCCAGAAACTACATGTTTAAGAAAAACACTGTAGAGAACTGAATTTAGAATAGAATTATAAGCACTGGCAGCACTGGAGACACTTGTCATTCTTTCAGTCACCTAACATACTAGTAAAAGTGAATGTACAGAATAAAACCATTTTTTCTTTTAATCATAGAATCATTCTGGTTGAAAGAGACCTTAGAAATTATCAAGTCCAACCATTAACCCAGCACTGCCAGGTCACCACTAAACCATGCCACTAAGGACCACATCTGCATGTCTTTTAAATCCCTCCAGGGATTGTGACTCTACCACTTCCCTCAGCAGCCTGGTCCAGTGCTTTACAACCTTTTTGGTGAAGAAATTTTTCCCAATACCTAATCTAAACCTCCCCGGGAGCAATTTGAGTCTGTTTCCTCTTGTTCTACCACTTGTTATGTGTGAGAGGAGACTGACCTGCACTACTCTACAAACTCCTTTCAGACAGTTATAGAGAGCAGTAAGGTCTCCCCTGAGCCTCCTCCAGGCTAAATCACCCCAGTTCCCTCAGCTGCTCCTGATAAGACTTATTCTCTAGACCCTTTCCAAGTTTCATTGCCCTGCTTTGGACACACTCCAACACTGTGACTTTAAATTTAAAGTTAGGCAAAGTCAACTGGAAAGCTGTATTATCTAGCTCTTTTACAATGTGATAAGGGGAGTAGGATTTCCTAGGGCTGTTTTCTGGTTCTGCCACAAGATTTCTGTATTATTTGGGGAAGGCTACTTAGTCTTGGTGTCTTAATCCTTTTCCTATTTTATCTTTCTTATTCAGATGTGGTGAAATATAAACCAGTATGTTCTAGTTCCTTGAAACAGATCCAGTGCACAAATTATTCTAAGGGTTTTTTTGGCCTTTTTAAAATGAAATGTAATTAAGGGGAGTCTATAACTCAATTTCAGTGGAAATGTAAATCTGTTGCTTTGAAAATTGAATGCGGGGTTACTGATAAGACCTGTCTGACTTTTGACCTTTGACATGGCTTTTCCAGTAGTAGAGGAGACCAAAGTGTTCTTCCCAAAGGTGTGCATTGGTGTTGCTTTTCCATAGTGTATCCTTATCTGCTCCCAAGAAGACATAGCACCGATAAATCGATGCAAAGTTCCCTCTTGTTTCTCTGGTGATATGATTGATATTCTTCATGCCAGCTCAGTCATTTGTGACACTGAGTCAATTTTCAGAGTATAGTTTCATCTAAGGAAGAAAGAGGAGACAATACAGCTGTAATTGCTGGTGCTGGGTTTCTAGGTGCAACTAAATGCTGGTGCTATTTGAAAGTGAGACGTGTTGTGAATGCTAACTGAAGTACAGTAATCAGCTTCTCTTTCTCCATCCTCCTCATCTTTAGGACAGAGCTGTGTGCTGATTATCTGGTTTACTAAGTAAAATTTGGTTTTATGGGTCTTGGAACTTTTCTGATTCTTTTGTCTGCTGAACAAAGCTATTCCTGACTCCCTGCACCTTATCAGCCCTACTGCCACATCTTGTTTTTTCTCCTGTGGCTTGGGATCTGCTACACACAGTGGGTAGGACCACCTGGCATGTTGAGCTCAGCGAAAGATTCACTGGTGTCTTTAGGTCTTGTAAGAAGCACATGGCTTGTTTTTCTGCTTCCATTACTCCCACCTAGTATAGGCTTTAAATGAATGCAAAGCAATCACTTGGTGTCTCTGTGCCTTCAGTTTCAAAGCCCAGATTCTCAGATGCATAAAGAGGAAGAAAGAAGTGTATACAAAGAATAAAGTACATGTTACTCTCACACAGGATGAGTGTGCTTTGGAGGCAAGCATTGCTTCCAGTAGCAGAGAACGCTAGCCATGATACAAGGAAGACATTTGACATCTTGGCTGCCAAACTGTGAAATACCCTGCTGAAATTTGTGCTTGGTTTCACATTCCACCTTCGTAGCCTCCTCTGAGTGTGTGTTTGACTGCTTTCCTCTTCTGGAGTCCAGCTGGCATTGAGAGGCTCAGCTGTTAGAAAGCCCATTTGGGAGTCTCAGCTGGCACTGGCAGACTCCACACACTGCTGGAGCACTTGCTGGCAAAGTTGTGGTCCCTACCTTGGAAGCTGGCAACAATTTCTAGCTGAGGCTGTGAGAAAGATGTTTGAAAGGTGTTTGACTCCCAAGTAGAGCTGACAGGGCTGTGATGGGGAGACAATAGTAGGGGTAGGTGTTTGTCCACCTTCACTTGCACAGTAACCACATCTCTTCTTCAGAGACGCGGGACTGGACGCTGCACTGTGTGCCCTCATTGTGTTAATGTAGAGGTACAGCAGTGGCCACAACTGCCTTCAGAGTCAAGCACAGGCCTCCCTGCGCCCAGCACACTGCAGCATGCTCCCTCACAGGGCTCTATGAACAAAGCCTGCCTTACTGGTATACTGGGAATAGAACTGACTTTCCATCATGCCTCAGAGAAATGTTAACACCTTCTCTTCCTCTGAGTACAAGACAGTATCTGAGCAGATGAAGATAGTAAAGTAGGAATACAGTGCCCCAACAGCAATTTCTCTTTACCCAGCTCTCCCAAAACATTGCAATATGGAAGGATACGGTAACAGACTCTAGCTTGAATGCTTCAGATGTGGTTATGGTGCTATGGCAGATTACATGATTCTCTCTTTCTTAATTCAAGATGAAATTACTTCTTGTTGAAGCCATTCCTAGGTGGAGGGCAATGCAAATAGAATCATAGAATTACTTAGGTTGGAAAAGACCTTTAAGATCATTGCGTCCAACAGTTAACCCAACACTGCCCAGTCCACAACTAAACTGTGTCCCTCAGCAACAGATCTATAAGGCTTTTAAATACTTGCCAGGATGGAGACTCAAACACTTCCCGGGGCAGCCTGTTCCAATGCTTGACAGCCCTTTTGGTGAAGAAAGGGGCAATATCCAATCTCCAATATCCAATCTAAACCTCCCCTGGTGCAACTTGAGGCCATTTCCTGTTGTCTCATCAATTGTTACTCGGGAGAAGAGACCGACACCCACCTGGCTAAAACCTCCTTTCGGAGAGTTGCAGAGAGCGTTAAGGCCCCCCTTGAGCCTCCATTTCTCCAGGTTAAATGACCCCAGTTCCTTCAACTGTTCCTCATAAGACTTGTTCTCTAGACCCTTCACCAGCTTTGTTGCTCTTGTTTGGACACACTCCAGCACCTGAACGTCTTTTTTATAGTGAAATGCTTCAGTGTCTGCTTCCAAAATAATATGCTCTCTACTATTGACTGTTCAGTTCCCTCAGAGTGGATGTGTTGTGCATGCTCTGTCACAATTTCTCTTTACTGTAGATAAAAGTGGAGTTCATCCTCTGCTTACAAAGAAGCAATAGCTTTTATTGAGCAAGTAGCTGGCTGTTGTGATGATAGGGATTCTTGGAACTGCTTAGGACACTTCTGCTATTTACAGTGTCATTTGCAACTTCCTGAGGCAGAGGAGTTGAGGCTTCTTCAGGGGATGCTGGCACAGAAAGAACATTTTGAGATGTGTAATTTTGTGAGAGCTTTGGAAGAATCTCTCTTGAGCTCTGATGGGAGACTGAAACAACACCAATAATTTTTCCATGTTGCTCTCTCCTCTACTGGGATGATATCTAGTGAAGTACCAGGTGGGCAGTGGGAACTCTTGAGAGTCAAATATGGAACAGTACTACTCAAACATGTATTTGGTCTTTTCCTGTGCCTGATAACCTGCTAATTACAGCTACAATGTAAAATGAGATGCTTGAGGTGCAGTCCAAGCAGCATCTAGATGTACAGAAACCATGACATGCGTGCTGCATTTGAAGGGCACAGTGACTCAAGGAACACATGCTTGCTCTTGTAGCTCCCTTCTGGATGTCAGAAGAGTGTGCACTGAAAGTGTAGGAATTGTGTGGAATTCAAGAACCTTTCAGGCAGTGCCAGTGTTAACCAAGAGAAGCTACATGCCACTGTGAGGCATTTTTTCACCTTGCAAACTGCCTTGTGTGAGGGACTCCACAATGATATACTGCACTGGGGGCAGAGCCAGGTTTGCTTTAGGACTTGTTGTGATTCAGGCTGTTACTGGGGGCTAACAGAGAAGAAAACTGACTGTACAAGCTCTTGACCTCATGTAGTTTGTTTTCCTCTTTGTGCTTGCTTCTTCAAGCTGGCTGGTGGCCTGGGAGCAAATAACTAAGTCTGTCTGCTCTTCATCTTAGTTTGCTCACTTGAGGACTGAGGAATAGAAACCTCATTTTTCTCCCTTGTGTGGACAGGTCTGGAGTGACCCCTTGCCAGCAAAGAAACTCCATCCGCAGACTAGCAGTAGTCAGGCACTGATCTTTAGGGAGACTCTACTGGCATAGGTAGTCTGTTTCAGCATTCTCCATAAAGGCTTGGGTATTACTGGAAGGAGCTGATGGTCTCATACCATTTCCCCAGTGATGACTTCCAGAGAGTGAGAGCTCTTCTTGTGATTCCAAAATAACTTAGTACTTTCAGAAGGTAAGTGGTAGCAGAGCAGGTCTGGAGTCCAGCAGCAACCATATTTGATGAGTTCACTCTAGTAAAATGCAGTTCTATTTTCTTCTGGACAAACATAAGAGCTTGAGTTGAGATATTCAGAGAATTCAACATTCACATGTTCCATTTGTTTGTATCCAGTTCTTTTTGTGTACTTGTTTCTCGGGCATATCGACATTTTCAAGACATATCCAAAAATGCATCCAGTTGTGTTTCCCCGCTGCCTGCAAATGAAATAGCTCAGGACTAGTGGGAGGGATTGTCCCCAGTCATTTTCTTTCAGGCACTAGTTTGTTCATTGGTATTTAATCAATTTATCTATGGTCTGAAAGGAAGTCAGAAATTTTCCCAAGAATCTTTGTTTCTTTGCAGACACTTATTCTGGTTTCTTCTGCTTTGATGTTCTTGTACTGATTTCACACTAGGGTGGGGGGGTTGTTTTTTTTTGTTTGTTCGTTTTGTTTTGAGGGTGGTTTTTTTTGTTGTTTTGTGGTTTTGTTGTTTGGGTTTTTTTTGTGACATTCTCATCTTCAGCATGAAGCTTAAGGTAGGCTGAAACATCTTTGAAAGGAGTGAATGAGAGAGGCCCCCTTGTCTTAAAATGGATCAGCTCAGTGATGGTATGATCTAGTTATCCATCATTTGGGGTTTCTGCCACTCATTCCCTTCCATAAAGCTGTCTGGATATAAGAGCTGGGGGATATTTTCAAAGCACAGCTTGTAAATGTTCAGAATATCAGAATAGCCATAGTAGTGTTGTCTCTGCCAGTACATTAGTGTAATTGATAAAGTTGTTAAAGCCTGAAGCTCATCCTTGCACTAGTAAGAGACAGTAATCTGAGGCCCTCTTCCATGGGAAGAAAGAAATTCCTAATTTGACCATTTTTATTTTGGCACTGATCCTGAAGGGATCCTTTAAAGGAAAGGAAGGGCTCATTATATTTAAGGACTTTAAATAAAAGCCTTCATATAAAACATCTCCCCCTTTCGCTGCTTTCCAGTTGGGAAGCCCAAAGACCTCCTCTCTAAACCACACCTTACTCTCTTGGAAGCCAAACTTAAAATAAAATGCCAAAATAAAGAAGCCAAACTTAAAATAAAATGCTAAGATAAAGTACCCTTCTAGTCATAGTCGCTCTTTACAGCACAACTCACTGTCTTCTGTTTTATGTGTTCTGAGAACAGTGGGATTATTTGGCCATCATCCCCACTTTCTTCTATATATCTGTACTGGATGGGAAAACAAGTGAAAAAATGGAAGTGCGGGTGACCACTGTTCTGTTTGCAAAGTCAGTTTCCTGCCAATACCAGACTGGTACAATTCTTAAATCTTGGTTATATTGTTTTAGGCCATGAGCAAAAGCTGTGTTATGTTTTTTCAAACCAAAGGTGATTTTTTTGGATCCAAAAATGAAGTTCAGACCTTGGCATGAATGACACAAGTGTCTTTGAAAATAAGGGAACAACTTGCCAAAAAAACGTAAGGTAGTTTAAGTCATCCCTGACTTTTTGTCCATTCAGGAAGTCCTGAATACCAGGGCTCTCCAGCCTTTGAGAATGTTACACCAAGTTAATTTATCACAACACTAATGCCAATTGCAATTTGAAAAAAAGATTCTACACCTCTTGTATTGTACTGGCTGTGAGTTAAGGTATTCACACTGGAGAGTCATCTCTCAGGTGGCAAATATTTCTAACAGTGTGAACAAGCTTAGTCCTAAGCCTTTCCATAAGAGAAACGTGCAGATCTTAGGAGTCTGTCCAGACTCACCTTCCCCTGAAGACTTGGCTCTTGTGCTACACTGAAACAGTGAGCAATGAAAACATGGCTCTTTTTAATACCATCAGGGCTCCATATTTATTAAAGTGTCTTGTTATTAAGGAGACTGTTTATATTTATATCTGCATATATATTGGTTATATCTGCAATATATATTTATATTGTTTATAGCTGCAACTTTCATCTTTAGGATTATTCTTCAAAGTTACTAGTAGTTACTAGCCAAAGTTCTACAGAGCATAATATAAACATCCTCTCCCTTTTCCATGGCTCTTTTTTTTTCTGAGGGAGGAGATGGCATGATGAAAAAGAATAGAATGTGATCCTGAAGAACTTACAGGAGACACTGGAGAATGAGCAGGATAAAAAGTTCTTCTGCTTTCTTTACAGATGTCAGCCTGGGCACCACCAGAACAAGCCCCAGGTAACACAGAGTGTTGGTAATGCACTGGGGAATTTAATTCAGGATCTTGATCATAAAGAATGCAAGGAATACTGCCAGAAGATTCAGTTTTTCATCTTGTGCTTTTCTCCAACCGAGTTTAACCACTGAAGGTCTGATCCAGACAGAAGTCTTTTACTGTCATGTCAGAGATTTTTAGCACATGGTAAGAACTACAAAGTGAATGTCTGACAAAACAATTCACTGTGTGGCACTTACAATAAGATTCCTTTGGCCAACTTGAGCCATTTACTAGATTAACAGTTTAAGCTCATCTTCCAGCGTCTTCCTGTAATGCTTTTCTCTCTGTTAACTAGCTTAGATTTAACACCTAGGTACTAGGTGGCTGAAGTAATAAATCCCACTCAAGTATTTACCAGACAATTTATGGTAGGGAATAGTTTAATTTCTTAACAGTACTCCTGTGCATCCCACCTTTTTACAACTTATGCCTATGAAAACTGAATTTTGGCATGGAGAAATTTGAATCTCTCCTTCTGGAAAGGAATTTGGCACAAACTGAGAGGAGACTTGTGGCAGTACTTCCATATTTTCCTGGCGATACTGAAGAGAAACTGTAGAGGATGGAATCTTCCATGCTGCTCCATATAGCTGCTGCCAAGGTGCTGGTGGTAGGCATACTGCTAGATGAAGTTTAGCAAAAAATTCCTGTATCCATAGTCTCATATGAAAATATAATTTGAGAAAGATGGCCCTTTCTGACAAAGGAAAACCACAAGACCACAAGCTCTGATACAGCTGCATAAATCTGATCTGTTTAACTGGAAAGCTAAATAAAAAATCGAAATACTTGTGGTGTAAGTGAAAAGTAGGATGAAGCAAGTTATTGTGAAAAATAGTCTGGGCCCTAGAAGGAAAGTAAGCTGTTTGTCAGGTTGGTATGAGATGTATTTTCCTCATATTATAATCAGTGGCAATCTATCAATAATCTGTGCCTGGCACATAGCCTGTAAACTAGAGTACATCAATGTCAGTGATCAGATTGTTGCAAATATGACAGCAGAGTCCTCTCAAAAAACAGAGACAGAAACACCAAGGTTGTTTGCTTCTGAAATCCGCTCTCCATGAACAGACCTGGAAGGTCTCTTTCAAAACAATCAGTTTATTATTCCTTTCTATTATAAGCAAAGCAGCTGAATATCACTGCAGAAGCCGGGAGCTCACTGACCTAACACTCCCTTGTCTATTCCCTGGAGGCCTAACATGTTCTTTAATATCCATACCACACGGTGGATTGTAAAGAATGCAATACCAACAAGAACACTAATGAATGCCATCAAAAAGAAAAATCCATGCAGGAAGAAAGGGTGTGTTTTCATACAGATTTAGCCAAAAGCAACTTTGCAGTAAGTTTCCGCCATGTTTTGGGAAGCTAATGGAGTATGTCCTTGCCATTAGAAAAGCAGCTGCGAGTGTGGTTTTAGGTGGGTGGGATTGTTGCAACTTCAGGGTGTTGGAAGACTGAAAAGGGTTGAGGAGCTGTAGGGAATATTCATGTGGAAAATGCCATTACAGTCTGTAAAGAATAAGGTAGGTTTAAGACAAATTTTTATTCCATGAAACATCATCTTTTTAACTATATTCCTATTGTTAATTAATCAGATGTAATACAACTTTTCCATTATTTTGCTCAAGATAGTAATCAGGATCCAGCATATAATTTAGTTCCCCTTTTACTATTTTTAAACATCAAGAAAATGCTCACTTTCTTTTCACACTGAAATACTTTCAGCATTCTGAGACTTTCTAAATGGTAGAGGTATGAACAGCCCGTTTGTTGAAGACTTTGGGGTTCAAGCTGTCTAGAGCTTTTGATTTTTATATTGTGTATGCCTGAGGAGATAGTGCTTTTACAATCTTACATGGTATACGTGTACTGTGGGGTTTTTTCTCTCATAAATACAGAATCTACTGTTAATGGAACAACTTGCCTTTTCATCATCATTACGGAGAACTTTATGACTTCTTTTTAGTAAATGACCATGTCTTTATTCCCTCTTGTGCTATGCGCTACCTAATATTAAGCCACATGCATTCAAATCTTGCAGAACTAAGGTAGCAGTGGTGTAATACAGCATGTCACTGATTCACCTCTTCTTTTCTCTAACACAACCTATCCTTCCTATGCAGATTTATGGTCTCATAGCAGCTTCCCTCGTATCTCAAGGGTTCTGGAAAGGTGTGTACCCAGGAGCTAATTACAGAGACAGATACACCGGTTGCTGGTTCACTGGATATCTGCTAATAATTTGATACTTCTAGCCTGGATGAATGACCTCAGATTCTCTTTCTTTTCTGTATTAGAGAACATCCATTCACTTCTTTTATTTCTGTACTGTGGTTATTTTATTGCTCATCTATACCCTTGTGGTTATCTGATATATATCACTGTCATGTGAGAAAAACGCATCAACCATGACTACTTAAAATCAGCTGAGGAAGTTTTGTGCATACATCAGCAAAGAAAAGTTTGAGAGATTAATAAAAATGTTGGTAGATTTGACAGGTAGTGCTTACAGCTGTTCAGTGTGTGATCAAATGGATATTGGAATTGTGTCAGCCACTGAGGTACACCAAGGCACCAGGAGTCGGATCAGTACAAGCCGTGTGACATGAAAATACCACCAAAAAACCCTTTAAAGTGACCAGGAAGGATTAGACAGTACCCACTATAGTTGGTGACAAAATGCAATGTTACAAAACCATACAGAGTTTACATGAAAGCAGCTGAATTAGCAGAAAGACCTTAAAAGGAGGAGACAACAACACAGTGCTTGTTAACATCTAATCATGTTCATTCTTAGGTTACCATAAACAAAATTCCATAAAGAAGGAGTTCAGACAGCACAGGAGGGCTTTGATGTGACTGGTTAAAGAAAAAATTGTGATATTTTCATTATTTTTCGCAAATCCTGTGGAATGGGGTAATTTTGAAATTGGCGGAAAGCATTGGAGGGATAATAAGGTATTAACTTTTTACTTCTTCATGAGGGCAGATTCTTTAAGCACTGGCAATGGTAAAACAGGGCTGTGACCAGACTGAGGAAAGGAAATTTTAAAGACTAATTGATAGGAGTTTGTATATGAGAAAGAAATCACATAGCAGTAAACACTCAAAACCTGTGATACAGATGCTGTAGCAGCATCTACACTTCAGAAATTGAATATAATGTTGCAAACTACTAGCTAACAATAGAGATTGTAAGTTGTTTGGGTTTGGTTTTTTGGGGGTTTTTTTGTTTTTTTTTTTTAGAGGCATGCTTGAAAACAGATAAGCTATGAAATAACAAAGAGGGTAACACGAGTTTGAATTGCGGTGGTTGAAAGGGATTAGGCTGCCTAGAGTTCCAAAAGCATCACATATTGATCAGTGCCCTGTCCTTTCCTTCCCCACCACCAGACCTGCCTCCTTCTCCCAAAATAAATCTGTCTCTGAATGATGGAAGCAAGGAATTTAAACAGAGCCTTACTTGGAAATAAGGTTATTTCCATCAGTGCCCCTTTCTGGAGAAAATGGCATCATGAGAAACACAAAATGATCTAATATAGAAGTTTAAGAGAGTATTTAATGCAACTGGCCAAACTTCCAAGCATAAAAATGTAATGTGCTTAGTGCTATTGAGTTGCTGAATATTTAATGATAGTATACATGTGATTGTGTGAAAACATAATATAGCATGCAATCAGAAATCTCATCTCTGAGCTTCAGTGACCTGACTGAGAAAAAGACAGAAAATTCTAACTTTTGTCAGTGTAGCTGTTTCCATTATAAGTAAATACCAAGGTTAAGAAATATGTAGCCAATTCAGGAAGCTACATTAAATTCCTCGCAGTGTTAGCCCACAGTGGATGTTAGCCTACTTGAAATAAACAGGAAATATTTCCTTTTATTAGCTGTTATTCCAGTTTATTTGCAACAGAATTGGAATAACTCCTATCCAAATGCACCTGGGTACACCTTAATTTTCATAAATTAAATGGTACTCTGAAAGAGTTGAGGGCGAGTTTATTCTCATGTAATTCAGATGAAGCCTTCTCTACTTTCCTCATTTTCTCCGGATCGGCGATAGGACAGTGGTAAAGAAGTGTGTGAACGTGTATATGGGGTTTTTGGAGGGGTTGTTCTGTTTATTTTCAGCACTGCTAGTAGGTTGTATGAGTTTAGGTGAGGAATGGAAAGCAATGGCTTAACTGTGAGCTACTGCTATGGAGATTCTGGGATCCTTTAAAATGGTAGATACTGCCTGCACTGTCCAACCATTACCCCAAAGAGAGGAGGAAAGGCGTGTCCTTGACATTGTCTCCTGTTCAGCTGAGTAATGTTTTGTAACATTCAGTGCTGCTGGTTGCACCATGGGTTCTTTTGACTATGTCACTGTCATTGGGGTTCTCTGTGGTGACACAGGCTGTATTTTGAAAGATACTGAAGTACTGTGGTTTTGTTGGTTTTAAATGAATATTCTGACTAAGGTACCTAAAAGCATGCATCTTGAAAGAGAATTAGACCATGCCAGCTATTTCTTGGATGCAGAAATCACTTAACTGTTCCTGGGTTTCTGATGTAACACAGTCCCTGAATCCCTGAGTAAGTGGAGGTCCATCCCAGTCATGACATTTTTAAAAATTATTAATTACAAATACATTAATGTATTTTTATTTTTAACAGGAAAAAAAAAGTTATTAGGAAGAAGGGCTTCTCATGATTTATCAGTACTATTGAGCAGAAAAATAGATCACTTTTGAGTGGCTAGTAAGTGAAGACACTTGCCCTTGGTTCCATCAGTGTAACAGTTCAGTCCTGAAACACTGGAATTCATCCCACCTAGGCTGTCCAGAGAGGATTCAATTCTGTCGCTAATCCATGACTGACAGAGGCACAATTAACTGCTGTCTAGAGGTACTTCCCTCTTTTCAGTGTCTATACAGGGAGCCCCTAGATGGACCATGTCATCTGTACACCTCTCTGTTTAGATGGAAGTAAACTCATTTTACCACTAGGTTTTTTTTTTAACAAGCTACTGAATTGTTTGGTTCAAGCAATTGCAGTTATCTGCATCAAAGCTTCCAAGGTGGCAAAGGAAAAACAAAACAAAATAACAAAATCAGAGAAAACAAAAAAACACCAAACAAACAAAAAACCTAAACAAGCAAACAAAAAACCCAAAACCCAATGAACCAAAAAAACCCCACCCACTACACAAAAACAAACAAAACAAAAACCCCAAACAAACAAATAAACAAAAACCTAAGTCTTATTCTCTCTTCCTTAAACCTCAACAGAAGGAAACTTCCTTGTTTGCTACTCTACAGAATATAAGAATATGTAGAGTGTGGGCATGGTTGAAACAGTGGGAAATAGTGCTGTTAATAGTTCTCTGCATGTAAATGAGAAGTGGATAGGACTTTCTGAAACTTGTAGAGAGGTGAAGAAGTGTTATTCAGAGCTAGTACTGTGAGTTACCAACCTGTTTCAAGAATGACTTTTGTTAGATGTTTGAGGTTTTATATGCCAGAGCACAAGTAAGACTAGTAGAGTAATAATAGTTTGTGTAACAACAACATAATACAAGAAAGAACCTTGCTACACTTTCTTAGAGATTGCTTAAGGGTTTAAAGTCAACCTGGAATGTGATGTCCTGCCAGAGCTGCACCAAGACCACTGTGCTAGAGTGGAATGGAGGCGGAGCTCCAGATCAAAGGAAAATGGCCGTCATTTCCAATCTCTTGGTAGAGGATTGATGAAAAGCAATTCTGCATGTTAACATTGTGATTTGATTAGCTGTTGCATTCATTTGATGATTTCAGAATTTGATTATTTAAGACATCACCATTAACTGATTTGATTTATTGATTCTAATTCTTTGTGACCTAGAGTTGGCTATAGTTAGATTTTTAATTTAGAGAGTTTAAACCAGTTTTGGCCTAGTGGTGTCTTGGTTTGTTCTTAATATTTCCTTACTAAATTTTAGAAAGAAAATCCATGCCAAGTGCATAGATCTATTGTTTTGTATATTCTTTGTTCTTTTCAACCCAGAAACCTTGAGGGGAAAAAATGTAATTTAGCTTTGGTATTTGGAAGATATTTGGCTTTCTTTAAATTAAATCCTTTGTTCTCATATATTGCACAATATTTCAAGCAGCAGCGAAATAATACCCTGTAAGTTTCAGTTTGATCGTTGCAAGACCCAAAATTAGGTAATAACAGGTAATTACCCACAAACTTCTAGTTGCTCATTTCAGCAAATCTCTTCAATACATCAGTTCACATGCATGAAACTGGGTCCTTACTGTACTGTGAGCTGAGCAGAAATGTCCATATAAATAGCAAAAGAAAACATGTCAAACCCGCCAACATTTAGCTACACTGAACTATTGTAATATCATTCAAAATAACTCATGATATTCACATATTCAGAACCCTGGTTGGAGGTCAAAAGCCATTATACTTAACAGGCTTATTCAATGAAAGTTAGTTAATCCTGAAATGATTGCAAGTGAATACAGCATGCTAAGGAGGTAGAACAGAGGGAAAGCTACAACCATGTCAAACCATATGTGGGAATCAAGACTGGATTTCAGTAGAGAGGTGAAAGGCTCCTAGGTCTGTTCTGCAGGAAGCAGAAATATGTGAAATATCTAAACAGAGCCCCAGAGGACACTTGAACTCTTTATTGCTTGAGAATAGGCAGAACACTGTTGAAAAACATTTCTGTGTCACTGATGTTAAAGCAGCCTTACAGACTGATTTCTTCATGGCTTTTTGTCTGGTTTGGTGCTCATGCCAGGCTTCTCGGACTTAAATAGTGGTGATGTAACCTGCTAAGGAAAGGAGGACTCAACTCTGTGACTGACTTACATTGGATTCACTTGAGCATCTAAGCATGCTGCAAGAAACAAAGGACTCTAGGACCAGTTGGGTCCCTTGGCTTATTGAGTAAAGTCTGCTAATGCCGCAGGCAGCCCTTTCACGGAAATTTAGATGAGAAAGATCACAAAACATTCATGCTGTGCTGTGAGTGCGGAAAATAAATAAAAAAAAAAAAAAAAAAAAAGGCAAGAGCTGACTGTGATGCTAAACTCTTAAATCTGTGGCAATGGAGCAAAGCTGTCTTACGGGTTTTCTGACACAGGCCAAGTGCAGGAGCCAAGGATTAAGTCTGATCTCTTTTCCTTGTGCTAATTGCAGCATTCCACCTGGAAAAGAGAGTCGCCTCTTAAATGATGGCTTGCTTTGAACTGTATCACAAAGACTGCTGTAGTATTGCAGAAGTATCAAACTAAAGTGGGTAACTGAGCATGTGCTTTGTCTAATACTTGTGGGAGCAGCAAAAAGTAATAGTACAAGTCCTTTTCACTGGCTTGATTTTCCTAAAACATCTGAAATCCATTTTGGAAAGCTTAAATATCACTATCCCACATGCTGATATTCTTCTTGTTTAATGGGATATGCTGAAAGGAAATTACTTTGCTTAATATATAAAATGCTGGGTTTAAGTTTTCCAATCAAACTGTCCTGTGTAGCAGTCCTACCACCAAGAAAATGAAGTACTAACCATGCACCATACCTCCTGCCCTGACTTTTTGAGGTAATAAAGAAATTGTGGTCAACCTTCCTTGTTCTTCTAACTTGGTTATTGAACTGATTTCTAAAGAAAGAGTTGAGTTACGTCCTAACACCAGTAACAGTGTTTCACATGGATGTCTCAGCTAATAGCAGAATGCAATTAAAAGATATTATGTGCTTTTAGGGTATTTGCTGATCTCCTTCATACCTGCTGCAAGTTCAATTTGATGTTCACTGATCTGACTCTTTCCTTCTCAGTCTCAAATAGCCATATTACTGGGATTGGCAGAAGAAGCATAGACAGAAGACACTTTATTCAGTCCTGGCTTGCATGTTGAATGCAAAAGTCCATCTAGACAGATCATTGTTCACAAAGTTTTATAGTTGCCAAGAGCTTGTGGCTTTCCCTGTTTTGTCTTAAGGCAGGGGACTCTCTTGTTTCTAGTCCATCTAACATTGGTGTGCAATTCATGAATGAAGCAGATGTGCAGAAATCTCTCCATCATGGGCTCCAGGACCTTTTTTCATGGTCATTGTCTTGTCTCCTCTGCTAATTCACAGTAACCACTCACAGACTAAGTGGGAGGGGACAGCTTTTTGAGAAGATATAGGATACAGAGTTGATTACTTTTAATTTCTTTCTTTTGCAACACCTGCTACCTTTCCTTCTCTTCTGGGGAACGAAGAACAAAAACAAACACCAAACAAGCAACTAATCGAGAAATAAAACTCTTAAGGTTTTCCTAGCTTGCTTGAGTGTTTTTGAACCTAAGACATAAAGCAGTGGGTTTTCACACACACACATGTTGCAACAGGTAACTAATGTGGTTGTTGAGTGTGTATAGATTTTACAGTGACTTTAAAACCATGCTTAAGAAAGGGAAGAGGGAAAAGCAATCAAGTAAAAGCATTATGGCTTCAGAGACTGTAGCCAGAACAAGGGGTTCCATTTTCAGGAGAGGGAGAGAGCTTCTTGGCCTGTTAGACATGTGACAGACATTAGTGGCAGGAATTACAGACACTACACTAAAGAAAGAATCAGATTGTCTATTGAAGAAAATGTTAAAAAGTATATCCTTTCCTTTAACAAAAATAACTGTGTTTTTCCTCCAAGAGATCAAGCAAGTCAAGTGTCTTTAGTGTCTTTTTCTATTTATGGCCTAAATCAAACTTTCACAACTGGGTGTAAAATAGGGAGACATTTTCTCACATGGTCTAGGGGAGTGTATCCTGTACATCCCTTCTCCTTTTGTATTCCTGGGGGAGCATTTTTAGGACATATGTTGGACAGATTCTGAATGTCTTTGGTCATGATTTCAGATAAGAAGACAAGTGTGATTTGTACCTAGGACTGCAGTATGTTGTATGCAGATGATTTTTCTGAAATTTGCTGGTAATGATATATCCTTTTCTCAGAAATAAGGTAAATGATTCCAGGCAAGTGCAAGTCTGTCATGCTTGAAATGTTTGTGTTTTCATCAAAACTCTTCTGCTCTCTTTCCCCCTGCACAGTTCTTCTGAACTGTGCTATTCATATCCCTGTTTAATTTCTTACACTTAGTAGTATCTAAGCAAGCCTTTACCAAGGACACTTGTTTTTGGGACATATACTATTTCATATAAGTGTTGCACTCTCTGGCTCTTTAAGAAGAGGAGGTAAGTTCTTTGGAGTAGAAAAGAGCAAGAAGTAAGGAGACATGCAGTAGCAAAAGAGATATTCTATCCCCTTTCTGTGTTTACAGCTTCTAAAATATGATTGTTCACTACAAAAACTTATCTCACCTGTAAGGTTACAAACATTCTGGAAGTCAGTTCTTTGGTGACCACTTTCCGTTTCTTAGACTTTGGTCCTCTTTTTTTTTTTTTCTTTCTTCCTTCTGTGTTTGTTTATTTCCTTCACAGAAGTAAGTTTTCCTTGTAGATTCACCAGTCTGTCAGGCACATTGAAGCCATGTGGGAGGTAGTGCTGTCACAAGGCTGTGTGGGGATTGCACTAGGGATGGGATGAAAATGACTGAGGAGATGTGAAGCTGATACCTGAACTCCCAGGAGGACTTAAGTTGTAGTGACACATGTTTGAGGTCTAAGCTTCTGATCATAAAAATGCCTTTTTGAGTTTTCAAAAATGATAAGTAAGGTTCTCCTACCTCCAACAAAAGCATTGCATTGATGCAAGAAAAGTCAGTTTTATCAGTTAGGGAAGAATTGACCACGTGACTAAAATGAGTCTCTGCATAACTGCACATTTTCATGACTTTCCCTTTTGCACAAAGCAAGGGTAATCAAGTCCTGGTCACTAGTACATGCAGTACACACACACATATATATTCGTGTGCATGCTCAGTGATACCCCTAGATAAAGACTATAGTAATGTGTGAACTATAAGTATCCATATATACTCAGATACTGCCTTTTTATGTGGTAGCCCAACATAATTATGGTGTGGTGTATTTTTTTTTTCCTTATCAGTGGGCTTAATAGAGTGCTGGGTGGAGCTTCTGAACAAAATAATTCTGAGGAAGCAAATATTTTATAGCAAAACACAAGTGCAGCTCCTCTAAAAAGGCATTGATCTTGAACTCCTTTATGTGGTTACCCCAAGACCTATCTACAGCCTTTGGCTGCTCATGAATGAGAACTTAAAGAAGTAGCATTGCTCCAGTGTAGTAGTTTAGTTTTGTTAAGTATACTTTACCACTAACAGTCATGTTGTGTTCTTGTAGTTTTCAGGAGGTACCATATCTAGTCTTCTGCTCAGTAAAGGAGGAATTGACAGCACAGCTTGTGACAGCAGAATACTCACTTTGGGAGCCCAGTGATGTATTTTCAAAATAATGGGCACTACTTAGGGTTGATAACTTATTTCTCAAAGGCATTTTAATATTTGAGTGAAATTCACTTGTGTCTGTCTCTTCTCTCCTACCATATGTGTTTATTCCTCATCTCTCTATGCATCTTTATTTGCTATGACATTTCTTCATTGTCTCTTGTCTGGGAATGTGAGATCTTCTGAGATGGGATTTTTGCCTTCCTTTATGTTGGATAGAGCCTGGTCCTATTTAACTGCGCTATATATGTGGAATATATTATCAATCAGAGCTTCTGACCATACCTAAATTGTTTTGAATCCATGGAAGAGCTGAAAATGGGACTCAGTTCTTCAGGTCTTGAGGGTTTCTCTTTCCCTCCTAAATTTCATAAAAGATGTTTCACACAGTTCTGAGAAACCACAGCCTCATATAGCTTAAAAAGAGGTGGCCAGCAGCCAACTTTCAAATAAACACTCACTGCTCTTTCATTAAAAGAAAACATTATCATAATATAAAATTACAAGTCAAATGGTGAAGGTATCTTTCCTTGTGTACAAGATGATATCCTTTGAAGTCATAGAGCCCAGAGTGATTTTCACATGAGGGTGACCAAGTAGAAAAAGGGGAAAAAGTAAATAAAACTGTAACACTGGTTGTTTTTCACATTCTTCTCCCAGTTATAGAAATACACGTGTTTGGATAACGAGTTTCTCGTTACTCACGTCTTTTTCTCTTGCTGAACTCTAATGCCCCTTATTCGTTGTCTGGAATATGTTACCTTTCTGATATGCCTCTCCATATTGAGGAAAAAAGGCTGGCATTGCAGCTGTACCTTTGTGAAATATTTTGAAGTCAGATGTTCTATTCAAACTCTGGTTTATGCTGCTGTGAGGAAGAGTAAGAAGCTTGACAGTGAATCTAGCTGAGATAAAGGAGAAATTTCATGAAAGAGCTGATAAAAGGCCATTTTTTGTCCTGGTCCTAGATAACAAGCCTGTTAGGTGAAATAGACAACTAACAACTAATCTTACTCAGTATTTTTCTTCTTTTAAAAACAATGCAAATAAAACTTCTCACTCATGGACTAGCACTTTGTAGAATGCAGAACTGATGAACAAGATAGGAAGTCAGGAAGGTGACCTGGCAAAGCAGCATGCAAGTCTGCCTTGTTCTACATTTGTGCCAACAACTTTCTGGGTGTTTTGATCACACAGTTTCTTGTGCTCTGACCCCTTCCAGCTCAGTTGGGGACTTTATCTGCTGCTGACAGGGGTTTTCTTTGGCAGCTGCTGACTGGCTGGCTCTATCACTGCATATCACAATGTATTTAGCATTCTAGATCCTACGAAGAAACCAAAAAATCTGTTTTGTCCTTGAGTTTACTTTGGATTTTTTGGTTATGAACTCTCTTTTAAGGGTTCTAGACACTTCCTTATGGTGCAAATTGTACGGTTGTTACCTGTTAAAATTTGCTATTGACTGCCTCTTGGAAATTCTGATGTTCACTTCTGCTAGCTGGATAATGTTATTGTTAAAGTCTTGCTGTTTTTTCCCACTGGGTTAGTGTTTTAACTACTTTCCAGTTCATTTGTCTTTAGGTGTAAAGACATCCATCATAGGATTAATTCTCCTCTTTTTTTGTGTGTCTTAATTGGTAAATGATGTTGCAATAACTATCAGGTCAAATGACTTGCTATTTGTCCAGCTCGCTTACCTTGAAATATTTGAACTTCTCTTTCAGATTAATTAACCAAAATGAGAGCTGTAGTCATAACTAGAGTAATCAAAATGCGGTTTACAGTGTTTTTTTTATCTTATTACCCTGGAGCTCAAGAAGAAACATCAATAGTGGTAGCTCAGTAGCAATAGGTACCATTTCTGAATGAATCTATACCAGCATGAGACCAAGAACTATTAGGAATATCATAGTTCTAGCAAATCTCTCTCATTTTGCACTCTGTACTCTGTACATACTGCTGACAACTCCTCTGGAGGAATTCCAAGAAGAATATTTGTGCTATATTGGAATAAGAGATTTGAGTCTCATTCTTCCACTTTCATACTCAGATCAGTACTTAATCATACATTGTACTTCTGATATCAGACAGAATTTCAATACTAGGAGGGAAATAACTGGGAGCTTTTCCTGCTGAAAGAATTCTTGCCCTCTTTACAGAGGGTCTTCAGGTACCAGCACATTAGATGTAGCCATGTAACTGTAAGTGTCCTTATGTAATCGATGGTTTGACAACATTTTCCACAGTTTCTTAGGAAAAAAAATTAAATAGCTGGTACCTCTGCATCTTCTCCCACTTATTAACTACTCCTCTCAAGTTGTATGTCTGTGGGTTGGTTGTTTGGGTTTGTTTTTAAGTTGTTTTGGGGATGGGAGTGGTTTTTAGTTGGTTAGTTAATGGTGAATTTGCAATACCTGTGAGTTTTCTTTCTGATAGGTTTGTTTAGATTTTTCCTAATCCCTTGCTCCTCCTTGAGTTGAGATGAACGTCGTCTCTGGGGCAGTCTCAGAAGTGACAGAGGTGAGTAGGAGCAAGTAACTAGCCGGGTCTTCCAGTTTTTTGCCTTTCTATAGGGGTAGTGTAGCATTTCCTTCTTCCCTCTTTATATTTCATTAAAATGAAGCTGAGAGCAGAACCTGTTTCAAAGAGACTAGGTAAAGGTAAAGATGGCCTAATCTTCTTAATAAAGCAGTCAATCATTAGAAAGGGTGTTGAAAGAAAAGGAACTAGAGGAAGTTCACAGTGTTATGTGTTTACGACTGACTCCAAAAGGATGATTTTGTGATTTAGAAAATACTGTATGTCCAACAGCAGTAAAGCACTAACGATGTTCTTAAGGATTGATATGATCAAATGAAGTGGGTACTTAGTCTTTACAAATGACATTTTGTGTATTAGACTGTCCTTTTTTGATGAAAAATTACTTTTTCAGCTTAAAACATGGCATCTGGTACTTTCCCAAAGTGGTACTTTCATTTCTTTCTGCTACATTTGTCACTGCCACATTTTGGAAACAACTATATGTATTTAGCTGGTTGATTTATATATCCTCTATTTAATTGAGTATCTGAGTGTTCTCTCATTGTTAAAAATAGATGTGAAAAAATATTTTTCTGGTCAGTCTGTTGTGCAAATGGCTTTGTGTGTGAATACTACATTTCTGTGTGAGGGGACAGTGCACAACTGTGCCTGCTGTCTTCAAGGCAAACCTTGCACTTTGCATGCAGTTTGTACACCGTGCATTGAGTATTAACATGAAAAACAGTCTGAGAGCATGCAAGACTTTAGGCATTTCTCTTCTGCTATCAGTATCCTCTCAGTGTTGCAGAACTCACTGGCAGTCTTGCTGTTCAGCAGAGTGGGTTTTGGTAAGTTTTAATGAAACTAAGAAATGACATTGTTTCTGATGTGAAATTGCACAAGGATGGAATTATCTGCTATGTGTGGTTTAGTTCCCGATCCCTCAATAGTCTCGTAAGAGATTCATACAAAAGCTGAACACTGGAGAAAAGTTTGAAGGATCCAATGGCCAAGAGTCCTGGAGAAGGAAGTTACTGTTGTCTGTGATAGTTCTTCCTTCTCCTTTAGGTGAAACAGGAAGGTTGATAAGACAACAGTAGCCAAGACTTTGCATCACAGTTTCCCTTCCTTTTGATAAAAGCACCTTCCTCAAGAGGTTGATCCCATCATCTCTGTTGTTATACACAGTGACTCAGAGGGCTGATAATAGAGTCAGATGGGAACCCTGCTTCTGTGCAGTGTCTCGGCTAAACACAATCCTGTGGCGTGAGAGCCTCTGTTCTTATCTGGGAAGAGTTACCAGTGAAAGGTGTGTATCTAATAAAACTGCTTTTAATGATGTATGAAGTGTCCTTATATCTGACTGATGCTGCTCTGCAAGAGTTAAGTTCTCAAAGGGGAATCCTTAGATGATGAAGAGCTGTTGGCAGTTTTTCTTCTGTCAAAAGTAGATCAAAGAGAAAAGAAGTGCAGGAAATGTGCCTTTGTGCTTGGAGGCCTCTGTGAACAGGGAGCCCCTGAGGGATTCTTGTAGCAGTGCATACAGTTAGAGTATTCCTAAGGCTGTTTCTAGTAAAACAAGGATGGAATGGAACTTTAAGTAACCTCAAAGATCAAGGAAGCTTAAGGATAGCTGAAAGTCACTTTTGTCCTCTCCACTTATGTTGTGTGAAATCAAGTAATTGAAAATAATTTTCTTTTTACTCAATTGCATTCTACAGGATCAATTCCACATTCCATGTAATAATTCAATCAAAAACTTGATGTGAAAATTATATTTCTTTCACTTTCTTGCTGACACACAATTTCTCTTTTTCTGCAAAATGTTGCACTGCCAAGCCATGGAGGACAGGGGGACACAGCTCCTGCCACAGGGCACAAAATGCAAAGACATCCTGGAGCTGGTTGCTGAGCATCTCCTAGTGAGCAGCTGCCTATCAGTTACATCTCCCATTTCTCTTTTGCCTAATTTTATTGGTTGCTCTGGCCAGTTCACAGAGGGGTTGTTTGGCATCTTAGCGTATGAATTTGTTGAAAACTAAATATTCTGCCTCGTGGGAAACTGATTTTTGGAAATCTTGTTTCATTTCTAATTATGGTGAAGGCTCAAAATCTTAACAGTTTTCACAAACCCAATGGTTCCAAATTTATGCTTTGACTTAATCAAAATGAGTCATTCAGTATGGCAAACATTCTGTTTTGAAAGCATTAAAATATTTTCCTTCAGCTAGGTATTACACCATTTTACTGCATGAGTGTTACAAACTCTGAGCTCGGAGCAGATTACAAAATAAAGAAGACATGTTTCAACCTTAACAAAATACTATAATAGTTTCCACGTGAATATTTGGAAGATATTAGTATTTCCCATTAAGTAATGGAACTGGCATTTTCATAATAAAAACATACCATGAGAAAATAGTCACTCCTCAGAATTTTATGATCATCAGCAGAGACTGAGGCTATGGGTAGTCTTTTGAGGGAGCTCTTCCCTTTCACTTCCTAACTATATCTGCATCTACAGCCTTTATATTTTCCTTCACCTTCCCTTGTGACTAATTATGCCTGTCACATTTACATGTGTGAATTCACACATGCACATCTCCTTTTAAGCTGCAATTGAAAAACCCTATAATGAGTGCTCTTCTGAAAGAATAAAACAATTATATTTCTTCCTCTAAATTTATGCACAAGAGCACAACAGTTTTGAAGTGTTGTTCCCTTGGAAGGCAAAGTGTATTTCCATCATGTATTTCTTCTTGGTTCTTCCTTGAAGCTGCTTGAAAACCTCTTGAAACCAAGAAGATCCATAAGTAAAGTAAGGAAAAACAGTTTTGCCTCTCAATATTTTTTAAGAGCTGGACACATCCTCCTTAATTGTATTCATCTCAGAGTTCTACATCTAATGTAAGCCAGTCATCCAAGCTACGCTCCCTCTGTGATGACAGTTTTTTGACAGTTTGTTTTAAAACAGGTATCTTAGGGTGCAATTTCACATCCCTTTCCTTTCCAGCAACAAAGCCAGCTTGAAAGGTTTGCATCCTTCCTCTCCCACCATGTCGTCATCCTGCTGGTTTTGACAATGTAACCATTTGTGTGGCCCAACCGTAAACTAGATTGAAAATACAGAAAGGTTAACCTAAAGAATTTAACCAATGAGAAAGGAAATTTTTCTTTAAGAATAAATGATGTTTCATTGCAGAAAAAATTAGAGTTTTAAGGTTTGAAAGGGGAATACAAGGTTTCAAAGAATTTCAAAGGTTTCAGCAAGATTTGGACAGACTGGAGAGCTAGGCAAAGAGGAATCTAATGAGGTTGAACAAGAGCAAGTTCTGAGTCCTGCACCTGGGAAGGAAAAATAAAATGCACTAGTACAGGTTAGGAAGTGATCTGCTAGAAAATTGCTCTGTGGAAAAGGACCCTGAAGTCCTGACAGACAGCAAGCTCTCCATGGGACAACATGCCCTTGTGGCCAAGAAGGCCAGTGGTATGCTGGGGTGCATTAAGAAGAGTATGTCCAGCAGATCGAGGAAGGTTCTCCGCCCCGTCTACTCTGCTCTAGTGAGACCTCACCTGGAGTATTGCATCCAGTTCTGGACTCCCCAGTTCAAGAGGGATGGAGACCTACTTGAGAGAGTCCAATGGAGGGCTACAAGGATGATTAAGGGACTGGAACACCTGCCTTACGAGGAAAGGCTGAGAGACCTGGTGCTTTTAGTCTGGAGAGGAGAAGACTGGGAGGGGATCTAATTATGTCTATAAATACATGAGGGCTGGGCATCAAGAAGGAAGGGACAACCTCTTTTCACTTGTGTCTTGTGATAAGATGAGGGGCAATGGATTCAAGCTCAAGTGCAGGAAGTTCCACCTCAACATGAGGAGGAACTTTACTGTAAGGGTTACAGAACACAGGAACAGTCTGCCCAGAGAGGTTGTGGAGCCTCCTTCTCTGGAGACTTTCAAGACCTGTCTGGATGCATGATTCTGATCCGCCTTAGTTTGTTCTGCTCTGGCAGGGGGGTTGGACTAAATGAATTTTGAAGGTCACTTCCAACCCCTAACATTCTATGATTCTGTGAATAGGAAAAAAAAAAAAAAAAAAAATTTTTTTTTTATGTTTTGGTGCACTGAACACTTCTGATATGTTTTTCTTCTCTCTCTCTCTCTCTTTTTTTTTTTTTTCCCCTTCTTATTTCTCCCACCTCTGTTTTGGCCAGTTTTTAGGAACCCAAGAAGATCCATATTCCTTGTGAGAAAAGCCTCTCAATTTATTTTAATTTTTTCTTTCCCCATTAATGTGTATGAAGGGGCAAGGGAAGAAAATGTACCATATTAAGAGTTCAGGACTTGAAATTCTTCTGTCTTCAAGGCAGATGTGATATAAGTGGCAAATGAGTTTCTTTTACATGCCATCACCCCAGAAAAGGCCAACTTTCAGATGCAAGGCTGTAAGTCAGACCAGTGAAATTCTGCCAAGAAAAACAGAAGTTGATTGCCAGTGAAGTTTTAGGTCATATGGTCAAATCCCTCTTATTCAGAGCCAATATTGGCACAACCTGTGTTAGCTGCCAGTATCCTAGCAAGCAGAAATTAAGTAGATGCCTCTTCTGCCAGAAATCACCCCAGGCTGAACAGAGAAGAGGTGGTAAGAAGTAGAGCAGAATGGAGCTCCCCTGAACAGTATATCTCAAAGGCCCTCAGAAAGCCTTAGGGCGGTTGGGTGGCATATAATTGGTTCCTGGCAGCTTTAGTGGAGGTGAGACACAATGCAAAATGTAGCCCTTATTATCTGTGAGTAATAAGCAGTTACTATTATAAAAATAGACATATGAGTAATGAGCAGCTGTGCTTTAAGAGGAGAAATCTTTCCAAGTTAATGTGACAATATGTGCACACATGAATATGTGCATGGATACGCTACACAATTAGCAGATTAGGAGGATACAGTAGATGACATATTTTTGGATTTCAAGAAGTGGTTTTGGCATCCTATTTCTCAACTGTAATTAAAATAGTCATTTGGATCTATTTCAGTAGATGTAGTACACGTACTCTGTAAACTGAATAAGAAATCATAATTAGAAAGTTGTTATTCGAAGGCAATATGCCAAGAGAGAGAAGTAGTATCAAGAAGATCTATCCTGCATTTTATCTGAAGGTGAATTTTGTAAGAAAAATGTAGGTGGCATGGGCATAACTTTTTCTGGGTGAGTTCTGTCTGACATCTGTAGCACAGTGATGGAAACCTGCAATGTGTTGTGTTTTGTACCAGAACAAAGAGTCTTTGTTTTTTTAAGTGCAGCATAGTGATTTTATTAGAAAGGAAGATTTGAGGCATGAAATGATGAGTACGCTCTCTACAAAGCATTGGAGAGCATGAAGAGTGGTTGGACAACACAATTCAGGAAACATCACCATCCAGGAAGGGAACTGGCCACTGAGTGACCGAACAGAGAAAGCAAGGAAATGTGAGACAAAGCAGCACTTTGTGTAACTAGGGGCAGCCAGGAAGCAGGCATGCTGTGAGCTGTGGGGAGGGGGACTGTAGGAATCTCATACAACCGTAAATGCCTAGTCATTCTGTATGTCATGGAAACTGCAGATGATCTTTGGCAATCCAAGTGAGTATTGTAACAGGGAGTTGCTCAGTGCCTGGTTGTGAAAAGCTCTTCAGACTGATCCACTTACCGTCCTTCAAGGAAGATTCTTGTCAGCCGTCAGCAGGTGGGCAAGGAGATGGAGTTCTGTCTTACGTGGATGGGATACCAGATAGGATTGCAACATCTGAGTAGGTTCTCTGAAGTACATAAGCAAGGAGCTACATAAATCATTGGGTCAGCAGAATATAAATAATTTCTAGAAATCTTCTAATGGTGCCAATTAAGAAGGGTGTACAAAGTATCTTCTTAGATGCCATCTGTGTTTTGCACATGAAACAATATAGAAAGTTTAAAAAAAAAAAAAAAAGCTGTAAGTATTCTGCAGCCAGATATGTTGTATAAGACATGGTCTCTGAAATGCATGTCTATATTTTCTTTTGAGAATATTGGTTTGACTGGCCTCCAGCTCACTGGAGGGGAAGCAACCTTCTAGACTTGTTAGGCCAGACACATGTGGATGGTGTTAAATTAGCAACCAAGGGAAATCATAGAAAAGCAAGGAATAAAAATCACTTGTTTAGCAGAGAGTTGAGGTGTCAAGAATAAAATGCATCAAGGCACAAAGGACTGAAAGAGGAGTTCTTTAACTGCCTATATCCAGTGTGATGAGGCTGGCTAGTAAACAATTGACAATGGAACAGAACTACTAATTTCTAAACCTAAATGCTGATGAGCTGGAATTTCTCAGACTAGAAGGGAGGATTCCTGTCCTTGGAACTGAAGGACAGAAGTAGGTTGGGAATAGCATTGCATGGCAAAAAAGTAATTTCTTCTTTGCCCAGTCATTGAACCAAATGATCTTGAAGGCCAAAAGATCAATTAATACCTAAAATAAGTATTGATGTGCTTGCCGATAACTGCTATAGACTGCCAAATCTCAACTAAAAACCTGGATGAAATACTAACTAGCCTGTTGTAAGAGGATAAAAAAAGCTTGTGTGTGTGTGTGTTAGGATATTGTCTTAGACCTATTCTCAGCAAATAAAGAATTGAGGTAAGAACTGAGCTCAGGACTAAACCTAGGTGTTATACAAGTGGAAGTGATTGTGGTTTGAATACACACTTCTTTGAAATCTGAACTGGTTTGATATATACTTGAGCCTAGATATACAAATAAATGGACCTCAGTGTGTAAATAACATCTGAAGTGCTTTATCTTGGTACTTCCAGAAGAGATGAATCTCTCAAAGTTTAAAACAATGTCACACTAACTCAGTTGAAAGAGAGCCTGTAGACAGAAAAATGCAGATCATAATTGGGTTGTTTGTATAAACATCTAGGAAGTCACAAACCTATAGATGAAAGTGGAGGCTATGCTGGTATTAAAAAAATACTGAAAAAAGTACATTGCTTACAGTAAAAAGAAGTTGAGAAGTCAAAAGATTAACAATAGATGAAGAAAGAAAAAAAATATCAAGAAGAAACCAGCAGCAGAGTTAGGAATTCTAATGAAGTTTTCCAAGTGCATTAGTAACAAAACTGTCTTAGCAGTGATACGAATGTCATAAATGTTTGTGGTAGGTTTGTCAATAATAGAGACAAAAAGAAAAAGAGTTCAATAAATATTTCTCTCCTAGGAAAAAGAAGAACAATGATTGATGCTTCACTGTCACATAAAAATAATACAATAGTTTTCATAGCAACACAAAGATGTTGTGAAAAAAGCAGTTATTAAAATGCTTGGTTTGTAAAACAACTGGTCAAGATGGCTTGTGTTCAAGAATATTGAAAGAACTAGCTGAGGAGCTTTAAAAGACATCCATGTTGAATTTTTCAGTAAGTGTTGGGATACTAAAGAAATTCTGGACAACTGGAAGAAAGTTAATGTTGCAGTAGTATTTAAAAATGGTAAATGGAATGTTCTGGATGGTTGTATTTAATTTCATGTGCTGATATACTCTCTACTCATGTGAATTAAGACCACTTGGTAATATGAAGATTGCTGCCTTAACGTCAGTCTGAGTAGAAATATCAGAATACTTGATATTGGATCAAAGAACTAGAAAAGGGTTTATAATTACATGTCAATCTAAAGGGTTTATTTAAAAAGACTTCTTATTGCAGTGTCATTTTTTTAAATGTTTACAAGTTTGACACAAGTCACAGTGAGGATGTAAGAGAGTCCAGCTTCAGTCACGTTCTTAAATTGGAATTTCTTGATATGTACTTTAGCACGTGCCTGGGCTGGTACAAATTGTGATTTCACAAGCAGGTTTAAAATAAAAGTATAAATGGGAATTATTGATTAACTGCATGTAAGTTTCCTGTAAGGGTCATTTCTGGGCTGTGTGCTGTTTAACAGTTATGGCAGTAAGTTAGAAGACAACATGAAAACTTGTACTGATGAGCTGATGATGATATAAAGATTAAGACAGGAAGAAAATAAGGCAGAGTCCAACTTATCGATGCAATACAACCAGGTATCTCAAAAGGAAATAATACAGATATGGAGGGTGAGAATACCTGTTCTGGAAGGAAATATGCCAGAGAAAGACTTGATGTCATGGTGGATGATCAACTAAGAGGACTTATTTTGGCCAAAATGACTGATGAGAGTTGTTGGATAGGGAGATCTCAGGAGGCAGCAGAATGGTCATTCTGCACAGCATGGCAGTAGTATGCACTGAGATCTGCCTTTAGCAAGAGCCCTGAGAAACTGGAGAAGGCTCTAAGAAGATCCTAAAGTATCACTTCATATAATAAGCCTTGGCAAAACTGCATTTTGACATGTTGCTCCCCTTTTTGTCCATTACTTGCAATCTCTCTGGACAGAGTACAAAAAGAGTGATGAAGTAATCAAGGGGCATGGGGACCAACCAACTAATGAGCAAAGAATAAAAGAGTTGAATAGCAAGCAGCAGCAGATCATGGTGACATTTTCAAGGTGAAAGGTTAATAACTTAAAGCTGTAAATACTCATGAAGGAGAGACATTATTTATTGAGCCGAAAGTGGAAAGTTTTAGAGTAATTGAAAAATACTAGGATAGGTAGTAGACAAAGAGGCTTCTTTTTGCCTTTTCTGACTTCCTGACAATCAGATCTATTAGTCTAAACTAATATACATTAGTTTATCTTCTCAGAGAAGCAGTGAGAAATATTGAGTTTCTAGTTTGATATTAGATAGGGGAAAATGTTAGAAAATGCTCTAAAGAAAATTCCTCTTTTGGCAGGAAGATGGCTTGGCTGACCTGCAATTGATTTCCCATCATGAGTTCTATAAGTATTTTCTGTAATTTTCTTCTCTTCTGCAAAGTAGCATCAAGATTCAGGAAAAATGTAAGCCCTGCGGGTGTCCAAATGCTTTTTTTTTATTATTTTTCTGTAAGATGGTGAAAGAAATAGAATTACCTTCTGAATGCTGGAGGCTTCTGATTTTACTGTGTTCGATTACAGAAGAAGCGACAGATTTGTGCTGTGCTGTTGAAAGAGCCCATATTTTTGCTGTGACAGTTGAATATTGCTACATTTACTGTTTCTTCCTAATCAGTTTATGTTCCTTAATGACAGATTTAGCTTAAAACCACAAATCCCTTTTCTCACCATCTTTTACTTCTTTTTCACTTAAATCATTGCCTTTTGCTGATCAAGAAAGAGAAGTCATGTAGTTGATAAGCAGTAGTCTTTATTCTTTGTTTAATGCTGTCATACAAGAATTACACACAAGTGTGTGTGAGAGGATATGATGCGGGGTTACTAGAAGCATCTCTGGAGTTCCCAGTTTCAAAAGAATGTGAAAAAGAGTTTCTTTTAGTGACTGTGTGCACTAGATTTTCAGTTCAGAGAGGTCAAATGAGTGAAAGAAAAAAATTGAGATATAAAAGTGTAGGCTACCCTGGAGTGTTACAAATCCACTATCCAGATCTCATGCATGGATTCATGATACTGTGAGTCCTCTTCTAGTCAGCCACAGACAGCAGTTCTTTGCCATGAGGAAATAAGTGAATGGGGACGTATTTCTCTGAGTGCGTATGAACTAATTCCTTGCCTCTCACTGAGTCTAGGGTCTTCTGTCCAAGTATATTTTGTCTCATGGTGAACTCAGCTGGGATGACTGCCTTTCCTTCCTCTTATATGCCCAGATCTTCCCAGTGTAGGTGAATAAGGTTTTTACCAGGCATTTCAACAAACTCTCTTGGCTGTTTGCCAACATTGAATCAGATGTTGCTGACAGTCTGCACAGTGGATAATGTAATTAGCAAATCAGGTTTCATGCAGTGTTCTTCGAGACAAAGTATAGTTAAGTTTTAATAGATCTTAATACCACACCAGCAAACTTCATAGACACTTATCTCAATGGTACAAAAAAAAAGTTTATACCTTGCTTGTCTTAGCCATCACCAATGATGGCAATAGATTTTTATTTTTTTTTCACACTAAAGCAGAAAATTCACCTTTCAAGTAGCTTAGGCTTCTGCTCATGTTAGTCTGCCACTGGAACTTGTTTGCTAATGAGAAAGAAGAGGAAAAATCCCAAAAGTGTTTATGTAACTGGGGGCAGGGGGTCAAATATGTCAAGTCAAATATTTTGATTAAGTTTTAGTTTTATCAGAAGGAATGTCTCTATAAGAACTTCTGCCATGACTCTACTGTGTTTTGTGGGTCCTATGATAATTCAGGCTATTTGCAAAATACATGAGCAGCTTGGAGCATGTGAGGAGATGAGTGGGTGGAACAGACTTTATAGAAAGCCTTGAGGGTAGTAAATACTGAAGCTACAGCAGCGCTTAACAAAGATGGAGAGATACTGAACTGAGCAACATCTCAGCAGACACAGAACATAAATTGGAGGGTGCAGACTCTAGTTGTCAAACGGTCTTGTACTTTTTCCACAGCAGAATTTCTTTTAATATGGTGAAATAGATTTGTGTGCAATATGTGATTGATTTTTAGCATGGATTTTTCAGAAGGCAAGCCTTTCATAAGGCTGGCCAAACTTTGACCAGCTAAGTGCCACGTAAAAATTGGGGGTTTTTTTGAGGCATTATGGAAGATCTCTTACTTTGCACACTACTGTTAGTGCCTTATATACAGTGCAGAATCAACATTTCCAACATTAATGTCCCTACATAGTTGAACACAGTGGCAGGAAAAAAATGCAGTGTTTGACAATTGGCCTGTGGAAACCACAGGTCTGCCATCAGTACTGCGTGTGTCTGCTGCAGTGTGATGGTGTTCTGTTCTAAAGTTATCCTCTCCTTGGAACCCCAGGAAGTCTGATGACTATCTTTAGTACTATAATAAAAGCTGGAAGAATGAACCCATTCTCATGCTATGAAACATTTTATAGCATTTTACTCACTGTGTGGTGCCCATTGTCATGTATATTAAAATGAAAACCATTTTAACAGCTGAAAATCAGACCAGATATTGCTGAAAAACTAAAAGCAGTAGTGAGTTTGAAAAAGTTGAACATATATTCAAGTTTTGGCATTTTTTTTCTCTCTCTTTTTCTACATCATTCTGTATGTTTTCATAATATTACTGTTCAAGTTAGTTCTTCTGAGACTATTTTAGCTGTTATCAATGGCATATATACATATATTTGTCTCAACTGCAGTTCATGTGAATAGGATTCCTGTCTCCTCTGACATGAGTTCACATTTTTATATTGCTGAATTCATAACCCACATGGCTGAGGTTTGAAAGCAGTTCATTTTGCATCTCCCTCTCTTTGAGTCGACTGTTTATAATTCCTAGAAAAGAACAGGGACAATCTTGAATAAAGTTCCTGCATGCTTAGCTTGAGACTTGTGTATTTTCACATGCACAGGTTCAATAAATAAAAAAGCCCTTGTTGGTATGAGTTGGTCCAAAGAGATGTCAGAAAGTACTGAATATTTAGTTGTCAGAAGTATTACAAAGGGTAATAATTTTGGTAAATTTATTTTACTTTGAATAACAAAAATTTAGTTTAGAATAAAACATCTGCTTAAAACCAGCTAAGCTTAGCATGCTGGATTTACTATTCATATTGGTAGAGTAGAAAATAATTTCTATGGCCTTTTATATATTTTGAGATTTCGGTCATTTTTTCCAGCACAACCAAACTTTACATGGGTACTCTTAAGATTTGATCCAAATAAAAATGCACAAATGTGCATGAATTGGTGCCATACTTATGACCAAATGTCACAGTTAGCAATGCAGATTTTATAGGTATACAGCTAAGATAGAGCAGAGAAGGAGGATTAATAAGGATATTGGAAAGAGTACATATTACTAGATATCAGATACAGGGAAGTTACCTGATTCATTAGAAAATCTCAGCCTTCATGCCTGGCAGTAAGAAGAAATCTGTTCTCTGTATGTGTGCAGTGATGCAAAGTTTCATTACTGTTGGTTTCAGATGGAATGCTCATGCGTGGTGAAGATGAGAGCACTTGTACAGATTCTCCCCAAAGATTCCTGGCAAATCCATGTCATGTATAGATAGCATGTATTTTACAGGTGAACTCTTTTTCTAATCATAAAATGGTTTGGGTCAGAAGGGGCCTTTAAAGATCACCCAGTCCAGTCACCCTGCAATGGGCAGGGACATGTTTCACTAGATCAGGTTGCTCAAACCCCAGTCCAACCTGAATGTTTTAGAGGCATGGTTTTTGGCAGGCAGCTAGATCTACTTTTACTGCCACATGGACACTACTGGAATATGCAGTGTATCTTTAGAGGCTATATAATGATAAAATTGGGAGTGAATAAAAAAATAGCAAAGAACATTATTAAGTAAAATATTTTGTTGAAGTTCTCTCTGGGAAGTGGTAGGGCTATTCTGAAACATTATCAGGACAGTACTACACCAGTACACCTTACTGACTGTGAGTGTAATATATCATGGCTTTGTTAAATATATGTTCGTGCTTAACAGTACAGGAGCATAGTTTTATATAACAACGTCAAACTCTTCTCCTGTTATTTTTGTTTTGTTATAGTTGTTGTCTCCTGTTCTGGATCACATGAGGAAAACTCTTCTTCACCAAATCCACCTCAGAAGCTCTCCATGATAAAAAATAGAATGGTTTCACTGCATCAGCCTTCTAAACCAGGTACCACAAGTCCCCTTCCTTACATCCTCCTTATTTCTGCTTCAGAATCTAGGTGCAAGATAGATGCTGGCAGTCACAAGGACCTTTTATCAGAAAACTGTGCCAGTTCTGACTAGAAATGAAGCAGTGATTCAGAAAGGCCTGCATAACCTTAAGGGAATCCCTTACTTCCTTACTGGGGAAAAAAAAAAGGGTGGGTGGGTGGGAGAGGGGGCAAAAACCTCTTCTCCAGCAGCACAGTGAAATCCACCTCATTTGGGGTTAAGAGTTCTTAAAACAAAAGCTAACTAGTGGAGCTGCTTTTCAACAGCTATAGAACAAACTGCCTTTCTAGATGCTGAATGAAGTTCTTTTTTTAACTACAATTTTCTTTTTCTAGGCATTGTAAAGTCCAGTGAGCTGGATAAAATGCTTGTGAGATAGGTAGGATGCATTTAGTCTTACTATGGCCCTAGGACAGATGTAGCAAATGCTGTACTTTATAAATGCCTCAGAGAAAAGAGCCAGTTATCAGTGGTGTGGAAATTGAAGTGACACCTTTTCATTTACTGAAATAATCACAGCATGGTTGAGGTTGGAACAGACCTCCTGAGATCATCTACGCCAACTTCCCTGGCCCAAGTAGAGTCAGCTAGAGCAGGTTGCTTATGACCATGTCCAAATGGGTTTTTAATATCTCTTTTAAATATTTGTGAGTGGTACACAGCAGTGTCAGAGGTTGCAGATTTCAGTGTTCTCTTTCATTGTGTACGCAGTTCTTTTGCTCTGTGATTTAAGCTAAACAGCAGCTTCTTGTTGATCCATTGTGTGATTCCATCACAATGCAAAGCATGTGATCTGCTGCCAGAAAGCTCAATCTTTTTTTTTTTTATCAGATGTCAACAACTTCCCTGACCTATTTCAGACTCTTTTTCCAGGCATTCAGGTCATCTCAGGTTGTGACAGATAGGCTTTATAAGCCCAGAGAGTGTGGGAATTAGGTGCTTTTGAAGGAGAACATTGCGTTCACTTATCTGAGCTGCAAACTGCTTTGTTACGTCAGGCACAGTCTAAGGATTAAGTCTGTATAGGTACAGTCCTTGCTACTGCAAGTGGGCATATTGGTAAGATTTAATGAAATGATTTTGTCATAAATATTAGTTTCACGTAACCTGCTGTTTAAAAAAAAATTTTTTTTCTTTTGTGAGCTCTCACTTTCCTCTCCTGTACCATCATGCTGTTGTGAGAGAAATTGCTTTCTGAGTTTTATGACCACCCAGATTTTTACCTGATAAAAATATTACTACTACTGACAATGAGTCTGTGGGTACTGAACTAACACGTCAAACTTTAATAAACAGCACAGCAAGTCTGAATCAGGACTCTCTTTTGTCTCACACAACCACAGAGTTCCTGAGCTATGGAAATCTGTAAAGCTGTTTTACTGGATCATCAAACCATAGCCTGGAGCTGTGCACAGATATCTTTCCCTAGAGCCAGGAGAGTAGCTGGTGTCCCCCTTCCTGTGCCCTGCTGGAAGCTGGCATTGCAATCACACATATGCACAATTTGCCAGTTCATCTGCTTGTGGCTGCCACTGAAAAACATGGGGCTTAACAGAGCCGTAGATGTTTGCTAAGCTGTATAGATTTGATAAGGTGGGCTGAGAAGATGTTCAGGTGTTTGGCCCAGGTGGTAAGTCTGAGAAAGGCAGTAACCTCCAGTGGTCAGCAGGTCAGAAAAGGCTGGGGAATGTATAGAGGAGCTGGAGAAAGGCAAGTGTTCAGGTGGTAGTTAACAGCCTGTCCCAAGCCACAGTGATGTGCAACTCTCTAACATCTGTGTTTCTCTCATGCCTGCATGTTGTGTTTTATAAAAATGTAGTTATAATTAACTTTAAAAATTAGGAAGACTTTTCTACTTTGGCTATTGCACTCAAAAGATGCTTCCATTTTATTTTTTTTTTTCTGTAAGTTCAATTAAAGTATAGCCAATATAGTAAGTAAAGTATAGTGTATATAGCCAATCTTCTGGAATCTCTTATGTTTTTATATCTGCCCCACCTGTGTTGCCTGTGCAGCCACCTGTTCTTGTTATATCCCTGACCTGAATTCTGTTCTTTCTCTCTGTCTTTTCTCCTCCCCAGGAATAGGGCTACCAAAGGGATAATATTGTGTTGTTCATGCTTGTAAGGTCTGAATACCCTCTGAACATCAAGATCCAAAATGTGAATGTTTAGTCTCTTATTATTTCTCCTATGGCCTGGGGGTCCTCCAGTTATTACTGCAATATTATTATTACTACTGAAAATAAATATCATGCAAGTTAATATCAGCTTACCATATCTATTCAGCACTGGTCTGTGTGGGAGAGCTTTGTGCAGCTAACATCCCTTCAGGGAGTTTATATTAGATTGATGAGAGAACAGTGAATTACTTCTTGTCTGGTTTATAATATGCTGATTATGAAAAATTCTAGCCAGGATGATCTAGTGTTCTCAGTGCTGCAAACAAACTCTGGACTTCGTTAAAGAGGGTGTTCTTATCCATCATGTTGGAGGAAAGCAAAACTGTTTTAAAAAATAAAAAATAAAGTAAAGCTTGCATTGCTCAGCTATTCTGCTTGAGACCCTGTCAAGGTTTCTGTTGCTGAGAGGGTTGACCTGAGAGTTTCATTTGTTCCTCTGCCAAAATGCTAAATCTGTACAGTATTCAATATCCTTGCTGCACTAGCTATTATTATTCTCATTCAAGATTTTATGTACACGTGGGCTAGGCCTTCCACTGATGTAAATTCACTGTTGATACCAGTGGGAGGATGCTGATTTACACCTGCCAAGAACCTGCAGGGCTGTTTTTCATTCTAGCATGTTCCTTCACCCACCCTGGGAGAGATTCTGTTGCTATTGCACAAGATAAACTTTCCCTTTTCCCTTCAATCCTTCCATTTCTTGGGAAAGATAACCCCCACTCACTGTACATCTCCTCATTCATGTGCCCGCATCACCCCTGCCCCTTGAACTTGAGAAAGCCTCAGTGAAACCTTTGGTTTCTCACAACAGAAACCTCTTGTATCATCGGCTCAAGCTGTTCATGGGTGACGTCTACAGACAGTTTTGGAAAACCAGACTGGGTGTTATCTTCAGTTGGTGTCCTGGTGTCTCAGGAGAGGCAGCAGCTGCTTCTGGAAAACAGTTCCTCCCATGGAGATGTTGAAGGTAGGCAGAGTTATGGTTCCCCTCAAATGGACATCTGCTTTCTCCCACCACTGGTAGCAGCTGTGGGTGGCAGCAAGAGGAGCCAGCAGGCTGAGGCCTCAGGCACATCTCACAAAAAATACTGCCAGATGCTGGTTCTGGAGCACAATTCGTAAGCGTGCTGTCAGTACCCAAGAGTCACTAAGAGCCCTATAATGTATGTGTACTGCCTGAGTTGTGTATGTATGAACCCTGTAAACAGGCAGCCCCTTTATATATTCGTTTTATCTCCCTGTTTTAGGATAAACTACTTTTGCTTACAGAGGCTGGGTTTTTCTTAGGAAACTCAGTCCTTTTCAAGCCATGGCTGGCTCCACAGGTCTGCTGTCTGACTTGCAAAGTCTTTGGCTTTTGTTTTATTGGACATCTTCACTCTGCTTTGTTTGGTTTCTTCTCGTTCCTTCTATCACTTCTTTACTTATGTCTTCATTTTTACTTTATTCTTCTTTCTCTGTTTCCTGTTATTTTTGGGGGGTTTGTGCATAGTTCTCTCCTTTCTTCTCATGATTCCTTTCTTCAAACTCTTTATCCATTTTCCTCTTATTATCACTCTTCCACCCACACTGTGTGTCTCTTCTTTTTTATATTTTTTCCCCTCACAGGGAACATTTTACTCCTGAACACCAGTAGGCTCCCAGATAGATGTGAGTTCAGCCTGCAGAGCCCCATCCTGCCTGGGAGCTTGGAATCCTGCTTGTTGGAACTGGCCATATGTTCACAGGATGCTGTTCCTCTCCTCCAGAGGCTCACAGTTGAAGTCAGATATGTGGAGACAAACAGAAATATAATAATTTCTCTGAGAGTTGGCCGTGAGGAAGATACCGGGTAAGACAATCAATTTGCAGACTTCTGAGTTACAGAGTAAGGTGGAATCCTTCCAGGCTGCTGTTATCCATATTTTCTCCTTTCTCGACATCATTGCTACTGTTACAGCAGAAGATGAATGTAGAACTCTTAGGACTGAAGCACGCAGCTTCCTGACAGCACATCTGTAGCAGACTCAGGTTTTGTGTGCCCCCTTTGCAAAGAACCCATTTGCTTAGGACTCTCTTCTCTTGTCTCACATTTGGAAGGGTCAGGAGTGGTTGACTCTCTCACTGCTGCTCAGACTATAGCTCTAAAACACAGTCTGAAGACTGTCTCAGCAATGTGACTGATATCTCTAAGTATTCAAGGGGTCCTGTCATTGTTACAAGGGTGATTTTCATGTACGGTTAACTTTACTTCTTTTGTAATTTCTTCCTTCTATCTGCTACGTTCAGGAGCATCATCTTTTCTTTCATTTGTAGTGTTCAAGGAGGGGAAAAACAGAGGCTAGAGGTGAGAAGAGGTGAAGGCAAAAAAAAGAAAGTGCAGCAACCCTGGATCTTGTCCTGTGTTCTGTCTTTTCTCTTTGATCTTCCCAGTGGTTTACTGTTTCATTCCTGTGTGTAGCAGAATGCAGTAAAGAGGAGAAATGGGCAAAGGGAATGAATCACAACAGGAAAAGAAGGAGAAAAGTCCACGTGTCATCTGATTTTGCCATTTTCCATGTGCTTGTTTTTCCTTTGCTGAAATCCGCCTTGTAAGAACCTGGGCCAGACACACAACAGAGCTTTTTATTTCCATCACCTGACTGACTCCCATGGAGAACTTAAGCAATAGATCCCAGTTCTTGTTTTCTTTGAATTCTTTGGCACTCCCCAGGCTGCCATGGAGCTCTGTAGCCAAGACTCCTGGTCAGCCAAAGATAGCAGAGTTTGAGTAAAAATCCGTATTTATTTTCTTTCAGATCCCGCTCTCTCCCCTACTATTGCTCACTTCCTTCCTGGCTACTCCTTCCCCTTCTGCTTGCCAATTTCACAAGGAATTTGCTGCATTTTCTGGGATCAGTTTCTAATGTCCTTTTTTACCTATAACTGCCCTTGCTGCTTTGAGTATTTGACAAGCCTCTGCAACTGCCACCACAGCTCCATTCTCCTACATAAACTCACAAAATAGCCTTTTGATATACTTAACTGGACAGAGCAGGCTTTGATCACAATCACTGTGGCATCTCAGGAATGGAGCATAGGTGTTGTTTAACAGCTTGTTTGAACACTGCAAAACAAATCTGCATGAAATCAAAGTTATCATCTCTCTAAACGTGATGGCGTTTAGATTTATTAGAATGGAATTTGCTTTACTGGAAGTTGGCATAGACACCGGTATCATTTTTTCTTAGTGAGTGAAATGAAGCTCTGGTAAGCTCAGAGGGTTTAGTATTGAGATTTTAGAGATGGAAGGTGACAGAGTCCTTTTTTAAATCAAGATAGAAAGGAGGGATAAAAAAGAGATGCAGCTAGGAACTATGTGAGGTCAAATACCCATTCTTTTCCACTCATTACAGAATAACTCTTTAAAATTTCTGCACAATTCCAGAAAATTCTGAGTGCAGGCAGGACAAAACTTATTTATAACACAGTGATTTAGTTGCTTCTTACTAGGCAGGTAGTCTGCAGTGAACATTCTCTCTATGATTGAGATTTTAACAGTATTGGTTGTTAAGAAGGGAGACCATCCTGAAGCATTCCTGTTTACCAGAGGCTTTCCATGGGGAGTGGGAATTGTACAAACTTGTCTGTTAATCAAATACTGCTGCACAGTTTAGAGAAGAACAAAGAAAATAAGTAAAGGACCTTGAGATAGATGTCTCTATGTAGTACGTAGTTTAACCATTGACACTACCAAGGGGTTGTCTTGAGATCAGAGTAGAAACTTAGGCTAAGTGGCACTTTTTCAGGTAATCAAGCACTCCAGAAAATCCTGCTTCAGTCCTTTTTGTCACCCCTCAGTTCCAGGATCAAGCTATACTTCATCATAAATTCCAGATGCAGCAGACCACTTCAGTGAACTGTCCTCCTTCTAGGCCTAGAAATCTTCTCCTGATGGTGTTTCTTCCTTCAGAATCCATCAGCTACATAATTCCCGAAAGCTTACATATATGTCATGCATGAGGGAAAATGTTGCTGTCCTGTCCACGTCACTAATTACAAGGATTTCTATCATTACTTTAGTATTATTGAAGCTACCACTCTTTTTTTTTTCTACACACATACCTCAGTAAAAGAGCAAAGAAAGAGATGGATCTTCAGATACTGTGTCCTCTGAACAAGTAGGGCAAAGTGTTATGTGGGTATTCTGAGTTACTACCATTAGAGGGAGAACCACTGAGGGAGTGAGGTGTTTGAAATTCCATATATTTACAAAAAATATATAAAATTATGTTTCTCAATGTCTCAGTAGAGCTCAAACATCCAGAGCCTGTAGCTTTGCTTGCAAGTCCAAGCCTTCTTCATCTGGCACTCAGCTCATAAAGCTGTCTTTGCTTTCTCAGGGTTACAGTTATAGTGCTTGTTCAGGTCATATCTGAAGTCTTTTTTGACTATTTTGCTTATCTCACTTTTTCCCTTTTTACCATGTAGACACAGAAACAGTCACAGCTGATAATTCTTCTGTGTGCTTTTGCTTTGAAGGGTTTCACATGCTTGTGTTTGTTATTGACCACAATTATTTCAATGTTGTCAGCCAAAACTGTCCAGTAAGGAGCTAGTTTCTTTCAACTCTAAGTGCTCACACTTCAATGAAAACGAAAAAACATAATTTGGGGCAGGGATAATCTTTTCCCTTTCCATGGTCAAGAAGCCAATTCGTTTTGTAGCCAGTTTGGTTTTGTTCTGTTTTCTTCCTGAAATATAAGGCACTGGCCACGATAGTTGTGCTAGGTCAAATAGCAGTAAGTGCACACTTGGGTTTTCAGTTAGCCAACATCACAAAACAATTACTGCCAAAATGTCCTGCCAGTTTCTGAGAAACCTGTAGAAACTTGTCGTCTTTGACACTTATGTTCCACTAAACTGGTAAGTTACTTAACTTCTACCATTTTACATTCAAACATTGCCATATAGCTCATCTGAATGTCTAGAAACATGTATGGTCATTTAGGTTTCATAAATTAGGTGTCCAACTACATAAGCCTTTGAAAGGGAGTAGTCTGGTAAGCATCCTCAGAAAATGCCTAATATATACTTACAATAAGCACAGACATTTTGATTAAAAAAGGCAACTAGAAAAGGAAAGGCTGTCCAGCTGTTACATAAGACTATGATTTTTGAACACTAACTTGGGAGTATGATTTACTGCCCCTCATCCTTCTGTTGAAATTGCACACAAAAATACACTGAGTTAAATTAGAACCCTCAAACTGACCTCTAAAGGCAAGAGGAATAGGCATGAGTTCTGCTTTCTCATCTATTTCCTTTTAAGCCCAAGGGCTAGAACTGGATATTTATGAAGACTTGCAGGCAGCAACTTCCTGTATTTAGAAAAGTAATGTAAAGCTTCTAATTTGTATGTTCACTGATTGAGTCTAGAAGCATTTAGCATACATACCTTTGTGCAATAACCCATCCAGTGAGTCCCCCTAATTGAGAAAATGTTCCGGTTTTATTGAATTTTTCACTCTTAATGAAGAAATTGTTCCTAATTTTAAAAGTCTTTCTTAAAATTAATGATCAATTACCTTTGTTGGATATGGAAGTGCTTGGCATAGAAAGGATTGATATGGAAAGGGAGGAAAACTTTTCATCAGGAGATTGAGAGGCTAATGAAAATCAGAAGTTGAAAATATGAATCAAAAGCTGAAATCATAGGTTTGCAGGGTGAATCTTAAATTCTCTTGCTTAAAGCATCAGGTTGCTTGCAACTCCAAACTTTCTATCTATGCAAATTTCCCAAAATTATGTCACACTGATAGTCCTTCCATACATACATACCAATTTTAACATCTCTATTTAGAAGAAGAGTAATATTACCTCGTTTCTTGAGATTTGGTTTGACATAAAATCAATAGTAAACGTATTGCCAAGCTTGGCTTATCTGGAAGCCTGATGCAATGATCCATCTTCTGCTTAGATCAACAATGGGCTTCGTTCCTGATTCCATTATAAAAATTAAATTGGCTCTGACTAGCCCCTCTTCGGATAGTAGAACCAAGCAAAGAAGGCATAATTATTTACAGCATTAGAAATCTTGCTCTCGTTGGATCTTGAGGGCAAGGCTTTCTCTGAAGGGGAATACTGTGATGATGATGAGACTCCATACATGGAAGTATCCTGGGTGATGCAAAGCTACTTGCCATTTTTGTGGTCTCGGGATGTTTGCCAGCTATTGCTGTGATGTTGGAAATATAGTCAGATTTCATTACTAGAGATGTTTCAGTGCCAAACAAGAATGTTTCATGGGGCCTTAGGGCTCTGACTCAGAAGAGCTGCCAGTTTACACAAGTAGTGGTTTAAAATGGTAGCTTTGCTCTTCTACCAGATGACGCAGCTCTCCTAGTAGAGATGGACGAATGGACAGTGTGTTTCTCAGTTGTGACATGCTTAGTGACATGGTGGTCATGTAGAATAGCGTTGATGGTTGGATTCTATGATCTTGAAGGTCTTTTCCAACCTAGATGATTCTGTGATTTCAGAGGTTGGTTTATTGACTTAGATCACCAGTGGCTTTCATTTATTTTCAAATACCATGCTATAAACAGCAAGTTCCAAAGTGTCTGGCTCATGAACCATTTGGGATTAAGGTACAGCAGCTGAACTAGTCATTGTTTTCAGCCATAGCACAGTAATCTCTTCAGCTAAGCCTACTACTAAATGTAACCCTGGTTGTGAATTAGAGGCTGTGTGCAGGCTCCTGCACTCAGGGGTGTGATAAAACTGGCAATAACTGTGATGTCTCAGCTGCAAGGTAGGCGGTGACTTGGTGGAGATACTAGAACTATGTCTCAGTGCTTGGAAGGTCTTGTATTCTTAATCGGTAAATTCAAAAGATTTAAAGACTGTTCTTACTTTGAGTGGCTCATTGAACCAATGTGATTAAGGCCCATTGATTTTTGTGGCTGACAGGATGCAACGGAGTGATGAACAAAAGGTGTTATGCAGCAGAAATGGTTCAGTTCTGGGTCAGTGCTGAATGGTCTCGGATGTTGTGCCCCAGTGTGACAGAAGGGATATATTTATAAGTGTATTTACCATTATCCTTACTACACTCCCATTACAAAATAATGATGTAAAGTTTTAACTGTATTTTATTGTCTTGTTAACATGAGGTAGGACAGTTTTAAAAACTAAAAATAAAAAGATTTTTAAGAATCCTGCTGGATTTTTATTTAGTGACACCTGGATACCCTGACTTCCTTCAGACTGTATGGGATGATGTGCTTTGAAAATGCCCGTTTGAGACCTCTCTCTAGCTTTTGATGCCCAACAATCACCTTTAAAACTAGAGTGCATGGGACCATCTGTCTTTCTCCGAATAAGTGCTGCAAAATTGAGAAACCTTTGTCATCTAGGGGCTATGACATTTGTTCTGTGGTGAATTGCAAGTTACCAGAGCAACCTGCATTTTCTGGAATACCACTTATCTTCTTCCTCTTGCTTTGACTGTGCACCGCAGCTTGTTAAGGTGGGAGATTAGATAGAAGGCACAAAGAAAAAGGTTCTCACACTTGACACAAACAAGAAACATTCAGGGCCAGACATTTACTTCCAGAACATACAATGACAGTGTTAGCTTGAGGAGATAAGAGACTCGTGCAGCTGCATGGTTAATATGTACTTGTGAGAGCTAACAGAACATAACCATATAGGTGGAAGGCACTTATGGGGGGGTGGGTGCATCCAAAATTGGTAATAATGTAAGCTCCATTTTAACAAGAATCATGGGGAATGGTTGGATCTTTTCATCATTAGCAATAGTATCTGCAGCAAAGATAACTGGACATGGGCTTGTTAGGCTGTCACTTGTTTTATAGTAACACCTGTTTATTATGTTGGAGTTTACATTTATCAACCTGTTCCTCATATGGATACTGCTACTTCTACATGGCACAGTGCAGAATCTTTATGTTAGAGACACCATGGATTCCAGTGTGTTTTTCCAGCTCTTTGTTGTCTTCTAGGATGAAATGGAAATACCTGATGGCCCAGATTGGCCGGATAGAAAGACCTTTTAAAATCACCTTGCTGTATTCAAACTGTGGAGCACAAGAGGTTGGAGTACTGGCAGTGGGTTCCTTGCAACTCAGGAACTGCTTTCATGGTATGTTGCAATACAGTCAGGTTTGGAATAACCAAATGCAGTCAGAAAAGAGAGCAGCATCCTCACCAAAATTGATGAGTGCAGTCAGGGAGTCAGTCAGATGGGATTTAAATGAAAGCTGAGTGTCCTCTGGGGTTTCTGGCAGTGCTTACCTGTGAAGGCTCACATTTGCATGTGTTTTACATGTGTGCATGCATGTGCATGTGCTCCAAAAGCAGGGTTGAAGCTCAGAATTGTAGAACTGATTTAAGTGATCCTCTCTGCTTTTCAGCTTTGCTTTGCTTTGTTTTGCTCAATCTTTGTATGAGAAAACAACAGGGCATATGCTACTTCCAGCAACAAGGATGGAGAAGGTCTTTGCCTAGATTGCTTTAGCATTTAGTATTTTTCTTTCTTAAATAATGAAGAACAAAATACTACATTGTGTCACTGAAGCCTTTTCCATACTGGGGCTCTATCTTCCAAATCTATACAGAAAAGAAACCTTGATGTGCACTCCATGAGGTCTGTTTGCTACTGCCATGCTGAGAACTTCTGTCTAAAATGAAAATAATTGGAATGTAATTAGTTTCTCCAGAAGTTCAGAAATCCTCAATTTTACCTGGGACTTACAGTCCTGTTGTGAATGTCATGCAAATGATCCTCAGTAGCTATGCAGAACTTTGCTAATGTCATTTAGGCTTCTTGGAAGTACAAGAGTCTGTCAGCTCAGGCAGCCTGCAGGTTGGAGACATAATCATCTTCACTGCCTGGTTTTCATGTATTAATATAATGCTATTGCCTCCATTTTGCAGACACTGTAATGTAAAATCTTCAAATGCAGAAAGAGAATACTGGTTTCACAGAGCTGTTTCATAATATATCATGAGGCTGGTTTTGATCGTATTAGAGATTTAATTTTATTACAGTCATTAATCTTTTAATTTAACAAACATTATGTTTTTAAAGTAATTTTTTTTTGACAGTCATAGAGTTTTGAGGGGATGCATACAGCCTGAAGCACTATGCTAAATACTCAGTCCCTTAGTAAACTGATGCATGTACCCAGCACAACACAGTGAAATGAAGAAGTACTGTCTCAGATTGTATACCCAGATTGCTGCAGAGGTGTCCTTTACTCTTTCTTCTGGAATTGGTTCCCTAACTTTTGCATTTTTTCTAGAGCAGTAACAATCCCAGTGGAACTTCTGTGCAGAGCTTTGCTAAAGTGGAGCAGGTCCAGAAGAGACCTACACAAACCTGCAGGTCCATGACAGACCCATGCACACACATTCACAGGAAAGGCTGGGTGCATTAAGAGTCATGCTTTTGGAAAATATAAGACTTAAACACTGTGTTCAGCCTGGTTGTTGGTTACCTGTGCAGTCCATCAAATGCTGCTGGAGTGTAGCTGATTAGAGTAGCTACAGTGCACGAGCAAAGCTCCTGCACAGTGAGCAACCTGCTGGGGAAGCAGCTATCTTCATGGGCTGGGTGCCACAGAGCTGGCACAGACATCTGTCAGCACCATGAGTGTCAGTAAAGCCTGAGTCTCACCAAGGCATTGCAATGTGTCTGTCAAGACCAGCACTAAGTGGGTATTTCTGCCTCTAGCAGCAGAGTGTCGTGCAGCGTGGCACAGCTGCCTGGCAGGTGCACAGTCACGTGTGTAGAACTGAGGAGCACACCACAGTAGGAAACTGCAAGTCCTTCATAAAAAACCCAAAGTGATTATCTAAAGATAAAAGTGATTATCTAAAGATAGCACAAACACAGCAGAAGACACTGCATGAGAGAGAAAAGAGCAATAAATTTGGTCTCCATGACAGCTGAGGTGATCTGCAGGAATCTAATGCTGGGTAGAAACCTACATGGTAAAAATCAGAGGTATCATCACCCAAAGGACACTTTCTGAGGTCCTACACATGAAGACTGATGCATGTGAAGGGTCATACACATTCTGCCTTCTCATCTGTGGGCTTCTTTCTATTTTTTCCTTTAGATAAAGAAAACCAAGATCCTTCTATATATGACAAAGGTTCCACCTTCCCCTGCCTTCATGGAGGCTGTGTCAGCCACTTAAAAATCTGTGAATTCATCAGTGATTGCCCTGCCAAAGAAAAGGAAGGTGTGAGGTGTGGTGAGTATATAGCATTGACACTTCATGGGAACCTTCATTCCATTAGAAAAAATAATTCAGAATGAAAAATAAGTTAAATTGATTCCATCTCTAGATTAATTAATTATTTTGGCTCCTGATTTAATTTAGCCTATTTACATTAATTGGATACCAAGATTCTCTTTGAAAATTCATGCTATATAGGATAAAATGGATTTGGTTTGTTTGATTTGGTTTGATTTCTTAAACATTGCAGTAAGGAACTCAATGATCTGCCTTTCATAATTGTTCCTACTTTAGAGAAAGGCAAAACCTTATTTATATGTCTGCAGCTGCGTGAGAAATTCCTTCTGGACTCAAGCTCTGAACCTCCCTTCAGTGGAAGATGCTGATCATCTTTCCAGTGCCAGCCACCAACAAGGTCTTAAATCTGTCTTTCAGGATCCCAGTTCAGAGTTGTTCTTGCACATCATGACAGAGAAATCTCTCTGGCTTGGTATATGTGGTGCTAAGAAGCATCATTTAGCAAGTACAATTTTTGCAAGTACAGTTGCAGAGATCTAAAATAATCAGATGATTGACCTTCCTTGAAGTGGACACAGAAAACTTTGTCATGCCTGCAAATTCTATTTGCAGCAAGGCCTTTACAGACATATGGCAGTGATTTACCATTCTTTATATTGTGAGAGTCTTGTTCATTATCTAGAGCAAGACAGAACTGCAGAATCTCAAATGTCACCAGAAGCAAAGTGTTGGCTTTCTGACGGTGACTCTGGAAATAAACAAATGAGACCTATTAATATTTTGACACTGAAAAACTGTGTAGCATGGGTTGGGTAGCATAGGCAACCACAATGAGGTTTGACTTTTGCTGCTGTATGTGTTCTTCCATAATCAAGTTTTTCATGTTTTCCTTTCTTTTTCTTATTCTCCATTGTAGACAGTCTCCCAGAGGGCTCACATTGCTCTTTTGAAGAGGGTCCATGTGGCTGGACACTGAATGAAACTGCAGCATCTCCTTGGTCTATTCGGGGCTTTACCAAAATGATTCAAGATGGCTCATTTGTAGGGTCTACCTTGCAAGACACTGGTGGTAGGTTCCTCACAGAATCTGCATCACATGTAAGCATATCCCAAGGCCAAGTGACCGTACACATTCTGTGCCATAGAATACCACAACTGTCGGCTTGATAAATAGGAGGGAGGCCAGATGCTCACATGATCAGGTTGAAAGTCAGAAATGTTAGCTCAGATGAGTCTTGCCTCACAGCTCCCTGTCAAATAGAAGAGTGTCCATATGAGTGTCCCGTTTGTCTCTTGAGAGATTGTATAAAGCATTGGAAACAAATACTACAAACAAAATTTTTCAGTCCATTCTTTGTTATTGATGCTAATGGTGTAAGAACTAGGCTGATTGGTGTGAGCCCCTGTATGTGAGGATACTTGAGTGGTGTCTGAGGCTTATGCACTCATGTTGCAGGAAAGGGTTTGGGATGTTGACTTTTGTGCTGCTGAAATCTAGCAGAGTGCTTATTATATCCTCACTAATAGATTTGCTCTCAAGACATGATTGTCAGCTTACACTGTACTTCAGAACAATGATGTTAAGTTATTTCAAGAGAGTATGAAAAAAAGCAAAACATCATCTTGCCTTTTCTGATTCACATCTCTGTTCACAGGACACTTTCTCTACCTGCGAGCCGACAGCAATCAGACAAACGGCATGGCCAAAGCTTACAGTACCAGCTTGCCAGCCAGTATTGCCACTGAAGAATACCAGGTATATCACTCTGTTTTAGCACCTTTGTGGAGTTAATCATCAGGCTGTAGGCATTGTTTGCACAATTAGACCATTCTCCCATGCCTCTGCACACTCCATGAAACACTGGAAAGCAGATGTGAGGTGCATCCCCAGTAAGTGAAAGCAGGAGCCCCAAGTCGTCACCACAGTATGAAAAACTCTTCAGCTTAACAGTGCTGACTATTACTCTGAAGGCTACCTAGCACCTGAAAAGTATGGGGTGGCCTTGGTTCGTCAGAAAGGGACATGGCTATCTAGGCTGTTGAGCCATTCAGTATGTGTCCTGCTGAGACTTTGATTCATAAATTCTGCAATACTTTGATAGGAGTTAACAAACTTGACAGTTTCACTGAGGAGTGTAAAGTTAGTAGGCATTAGATTTTCCAGGAATAGACGGAGATAATAAACTTTTGTTGACATTCTTTAGGAATCCCAATAGGTGAGGGCAACCTGGCCTGGATAAAATCATGTAACCTGCCTTCATCCCAAATCTCTGTGAAAAACAAGGACAGCTCCGAGATGCTGGAATTAAAAATATTAAATAATACTGTACTCATAACACTTAGGAAAATTAAGCTGTAAGTTTGAGCTGGACTCCAGCCCTGCTAGGAGAAAACAGAAAGCTTTGATGCCTCCTAATTAGAGCTGGCAAAAGAAATATAAAGCATGTGCCAAAAATGTAACTTCAGCATTCATATTTATATATAAATCCAGGTCATCATTGCTGGGTGGTTCCAACAAAATAAAATGTGCCTGGAGCTGGGTCCACAAAACCAAGGGGAGAAGCAATAACTGTTGGTAATGGTGTACAGGTCATAGGAGATCTGGACCTATTCTCTCCTCCACTGGCAAGGATATGAACCCACATTTCAGGAGCAAGAAACCTCCTGTGACTGTTCTTTGTGGGGGGTGTGTGTGTGTGTGTGCGCGCGCGCACTCCCTTTCCTGCTGGTGCTCTCTGTAATACAAAAAGCAGCTGAGCACTCAAAGCAGCGGTGGAAACAGCAGTTCTCTCTTGCTCTGTGGCAAAATAGAAGTGGTTGCTCCAAAGAAAGAGGAACGAGTCCTGCTTCAAAATATTCTTTGGCCTGGTGATCAGGTTGCTCACCTGGGTGTTACGGTTCAGATCATGCCTATCTATAACTTGAAGCAAGTATATGGATTAATTTTTCCTGCCTCTGGAGACAGCCTAATTCCTTGTTTCAAGGGCGTTAGAGACAGAGCAGCTCTTCCTGTGCAATGCATTTGTGCCCTATATAGTGCCTGAATATAGAGTGAGCCATACCAGTGCAACACTTTAACCTGGGTGCTTACAATGGGATCCTTAAAAGATTTAACCTGTGGTCCAAATCCTGGCACAGAAGTCCTTAAGCTGGTGAGAACGCTGAAGAGGAATGCATTTAGGATTGTTTATATGCAATTACCTACCTCTAGTGGAAGCATTTAATGATAAAGCACTTCTTGAGTTTAAGCCTGTGTTCCTCTGTTTTACTACTTCTTGCTCCTGAAGAAGATAACAAAGAAGCCAGTGCTCTCTCTCACCCAGCTGGTGTCTGAGGCCATGAATATGGCAGCAGAACAGCTGCTCAACAGGAGCGTTGGTCAAGGTCTCCACTGCTAAATTTCTGTGCTAGGAACAGTGATGAGTCACATACTAGTGATGGGAGTCGGGGGGGCCTTAGTGATGTGTGTGATTAAACAGTTTGACCCAGGATCAAAGGTTTGTGTCTCAAGTCCCTAGGGAGGGGAGAAGCAAGTACCTTCCTCTTTTTATCACAGGATACCATTCTTTTTCTCTTCTTCCTCTATTAACAGATCCAATTCTCAGTGCATGTTTTTGGCAGCTACAATGGTACTGTCTCCTTCTCTGTCAGAGAAGAGATAAAGGGAGCTCCGATCACTTTGCCAATGTGGGAAAGGACAGGGAGCTGGAGTGACCACTGGTTTCTCATCACTTTACCAATGCCAGTGCTTCAGAACCGGTAAGAGCTCCACCAGCATCATCCAGGGTTATCCCTCAAGATTTAGTAAATTGTTGCTTTGTTGTGAAGTATCACTTTCATTCTTGCCTTCCTCTAGAGCCATTTCTACTGGGGAAAAAATTACAGGAGTACTGCACTTCTGCTTGCCGAGGAAGTATTCTGTCATACATGTCTAACTTTGTGCACATACGCAACTTAGCTCAGCACAAGCCCACACTGTTTGCATTTCCATGCAGTGCTCAGGTATTGGGAATAGCAAGTGTCTGTACTGGAAACATTCTACCAACCTAAGAAAGCCAGTATATTCACAGTGCAAAGTGTTCTCAGTAGGGAAGCAGCTGTATTAGCATAGCTATACTTTGAAGTCCCACAACAGGCATGTGAGTCAAATGAGTGCTAAACCCATGTTTTAGCTAATACAACTGTCTAGTCTAGGATCTATACTAGTACAGCCTAGGCAATGGGAGATCACTCATTGCCACACCACTGATGCAACAATCTCAGGAAAAGACCGTTGCCAAATCAGCCTCACACTACAGTTTTCACAGTTTAGCTGTGAAAATACAGTGTGACATTTGTTTTCAAATTAAGTAAAATACTGAAGATTCAAAGAATTTCAACCCAATCTATTTTTAATCAGATATTTCTCCTCCCTCACACTGTGTCATCTGATCTCAATCCATGTAGCTAGTGTCAGCAGCTGGTTATTTTGCACAACACAAATGATTTTTAAATTGCTCCAGTCCTGTGTTTTTTGGATCTTCTTCAAGAAGACCTGTTTCACATGACACTTAAGACAAAAAAAAAATCTCAAAGTCTATACAGTGAATATTATAAATGGAAAAATAGCTGCCTAATATTAGCAATAAATAATGTTTCAAAACCTCATGGATTAGAAAGCCTGAGGGGATTCTTTTTAACTTCAAATACTCTCTGCATCTTTGTGTAAATGGCTAAAGGATTTGGGGCTGGAAGTGACAGCAGTTCAGATCCAAGCAGCAGTAAAACTCAGAGAGAGAGAGAATGTTGTTCCACCCTCTTTCTAATTTAATATCATAATTACCTTTGGTCTCAGGATTATCATGTGTTCACCATACACATCTTTGCCATGCATTATTCCTTTAGGATAGGCTGGGTCTACATGCTGGCAGTGTATTTAATGTTCATGTCTGGCACAGTCTGGAGCCCTGTGGATTAGCGTCTGTTTAGTTCTGCATATGTAAAGTATGACCAGTGAATTTGTCCAGAATAGCTCTTTTCCCCAGGCACTTCCATGTGCAGCTAACCACAGCAGAGTCCTAGGGGCTATTCAGAGGTATTTAAGATCTCCCGCCTCCTCTGATGTATGGTTCCTTATGCTTGTCCCCTGCAGCCTCCGATTTCTGCATTAGCCCTCAGTTCTGAAGTGAAATGGATCTTCTATGGCAGGAGGGAATGGACAGCAAGAGGCTTTAGGGAGCACTAGCCAGCACTGCATGAAAAGAAAAAAAAACCCAAAAAGATATTAAAATACTGTGATGTTTGAAAGAGTTGAGCACTTAGACAAAATGAAAGAAGTAGGGAGGTCATGTATGCATGTATTATGAAAGTCTGTTTAATGTAGTTCTATCTTGTTTCACTGCACACAACCTTTCTGAATGCTGCTTTCAAACAAATGTAAAACTGTGGCACAACAGTGACAGTCGCTGTGGGTGAGGCTGGAACTGTTCAGGCTAGCAAGCAGACCTGTGCTACCCGAGATAGCCAAGTGACTAACAGCAGTAACAAAATGTCATTTCCTGCACTGGTCTAGAACAGAAACAAAAGAAAAACACACTTTGCTGGAAGGTGTCACAGGTACTTGCCCCAAGTGAGGAAACCCTGATCTTCTTGCTCCCAGGACATGGGCTTCATTCCAGGCTGCTAACCTTTTTCGTTTCATGCTCTGCCCCTTCTGCCCCATCTCACCTGATTCTGTGAGCACTCTTCCTTGTTTTCATATACTTGGTCTCTCCTCCTTCTCCTCCAAGCTTCCATTTGTGAACCCATTTTATCTGTCTCATGCTTCCAGTCATAATTTCCCTTTCTGAAATTCTCTCTCTGCTTCTTGTTTCCATCCCTCTTCCAGCAGGTGCTGTGTCTCTGTGTGTTGTTTTTTCTATTAAGTTTGACTCCCTTCCCTGCACTTCCACTTTCTTCTCCTCATTGTTATCTCTTGTGCATTTTTATTTCAGTGATCCCAGATCTAGGGATAATTGTAACCTACTAAAGGTTTACTCCCAGTCTTCCTGTTTGACTATTTGTTTCTGTCTGTAGATCTTGGGCCCAAGTCCAAGTTCCTCTGCTGTAAAGTTACCAGGGATCTCCTGAGCCTCTCCAGGATACCACCTTGTTCACTTTGGATTCAGTTTAGGCAGTTTTTTCCTCCTATTTGGCCAGGATCAGCAGAAGAAAGGAGAGCTGGGGAAAAAAAAAATGTGTTCATTAATTTGGAAACGTAGTTCTCACTTCAGATACCTGAAGCAGAACCTGATACAGTTCATAACAGCACTGCCATGGAAAGTACCATTTAACCTCAGACATGAAGATATCCAGGGAAGCGGAGACCACAGGATAAAAAAAATTCTATCAGGCATGGAAGTGTCATGGCTTTTAAGTTTTCAAGGACACTTTACTAAAATTTGAATAGGTTCTCTTTCAAATGTAAGAAAAAAAGTTTATCCCTATCATGTGAGTTTTTCTCCACAGTTCAGAACCCACTTCCAGTACCTGGTAGCACAGAGCACTTAAAAAGTTGTCAGCATTTTTGAGCATGGTCAAAATGATGAATCCCTGCATTTCCTCATCTTCAACACTGGCAAAATATTTTGACTGCTAAGCAAGTAATACCAATTCAGTTAAAATAGAAAATTTCAGCCTAAGTTGGTTTAAGGTTGGTGAAGTTGCAAACAATTGTAAACAGAGGTATATGGTGAACATTGATGAACAGTCTTAGTACAGTTTGATATTAACCTCCATGAATGACTTTTCTGTCATTCATCTGAATCTTTGGGAAACTTCTGTCCTTTCGCCGTATGAAAGGCCTGTATTTTTCCCTGGTTCCTTAAAGGGATGATGACCAACAGCAAAGTGGGTGCAAGGGGACAGATCACACAAGAAGGAGGAGTAGACGTGAATTACAACACAAATAGTTGCTGTAGCAGGACATGAATAACTTAATGGGACCAGAAGTAGAGAAGCTTTAGTGGCTAAAAGGAGGAGGCCATGGAGGGAGTATGTAAGCAGCTTTTAGCAATAGCTTCCTCCAGTGAGTTTATTACTTTGGAGAGTAGGAAGCCAAAGGGAACAGAGTGCACTGTCATCAAGTTTGCTGATGATACAAAACTGGGAGGAGTGGCTGACACACCAGCAGGCTGTGCTGCCATTCAACGAGACCTAGACAGGCTGGAGAGTTGGGCAGGGAGAAGTCGAATGAAATGCAGCAAGGGCAAGTGTAGAGTCTTACATCTGGGAAAGAATAACCCCAGGTTAGGGATTGATTTGTTAGAGGGATGGGGGATGTTAGAGGCATGGGGGAAAAGGACCTGGGGGTCCTGGTGGACAGCAGGATGACCACGAGCCAGCACCCTTGTGGCACATCCTGGGGTATATTAGAAGGGGCGTGGTTAGTAGGTCGAGAGAGGTTCTCCTCCCCCTCTACTCTGCCCTGGTGAGACCTCATCTGGAATATTGTGTCCA